>JAILXH010187736.1:15384-27169 GCA_023558415.1 Piaractus mesopotamicus | reverse complement strand
GAGCTACAGACTACAGACAGGTGGGACAGATGATCAGGGGGCAGGCCCAGGGAGGAGATACAGACCAAAACAACAACAAAAGCACATGGCCTATGTAAACCAAAGTACACGAAACAAGACACACAAGGAACTATTATTAACACCCCCTAGGTTGCCCCACACATTCTTCAGAGAAGGCCTAACGTTTTATAGGGACTGACAAATACACGTTTGTAACATTTAGTTCATTTTTATCCAATAAAACCAAGCTTGTATATAAACTCTGTTTTACTATTCTTGTTTCATTGTTAAGTTTTAGATGGAAACAAAGGGTTAAAATTGACTAATGAGAAATTGTTTTTCTCTGTGGTATGTAGGTAGATATAGCTAAACAAGCCCTCCTATTGGTTAAGATTTCAAGAGCTGAAGAGAAGACGTGACGCGTTTGGTAGCCTATCAGCATAATTAGGAAGTGAGAGAGGAATCATCCAAACATGCTTTGATTTCTAATGGGCGGGACCAAGTTTGTGTGAAAAAAAAAGTCACTGGGCTTTCTGGAAGTTCTAGAAACGTCATTGTCTGTGAATACGAGTCAAAATGGAAAACTACAGCAGCAGCTCTACATCAGGCCTCTCTACAGAAAGTGTCACTGTGAAACTGCTACAAGGTAAATTATGTGTTAATGTGTCTGTCACAGGCTTCAGATAAATCATGCAATGTCTTTTGGAAGCTTTAAATGTCTGTCTTTAGAAAAATGTTCATGTGAATTGCTGTTAGCTTAGTGCTAATACTACTAGAATCCCGTAGAGCCGGCTCACACCTTGCAATAACGTGTTTCTGTATCGTATCTGGATAAAATTTGGCCAGATTTCGTTTACACTTTTCATTAAAATGTGTCCCCAGTGTGACCAGATATGATCTGATTGTACTTTTCCTGCGTTAAAAAGTACGTCAACACATATGTTGCTACTATTTTACTTTTGTTTACTCTTTTTCTCCAGTTACTATAAAAGTGGAAAAACCTGGCCTGGACACTTTCATCAGCCTGGTGTGCATAAAAGGCTCTTGGCTTGGGGCTAACTTCAGCCTTCTGTATCCTCCAGCTTTTGTTTTATTGTTTACCTCTCCCCTAATAGTTAGCATTTGACAGATGCATTTCTGCTCATGTAACTGTATATGGATAACAAAAAGGCGTTCAGAGTTAAATGTGCTCAAGATCCACTTCTGACCACCTCCGAATGTGGTCTGAGTGATCGTGGTGCGTCTTGGGGGTGTTTACACCTGGCTTTTCATGCGGTTAAGTGAGATCCATTCACCAAAAATAGTGCAAGGTGTAAACAGGTGTTAACAAAAACTCAAGGCACAGTCATCAGATTTTGCCACTGGTAAAAATGAACAGTTGTTCATATGTAACATAATGAATGTCAAATAGTCAAATATGAAATAATGAGGAGGAAGGGATGCAAAATTTCACTACATTTTGTGCTGTAATTCTGTTTTGGCGCATCTTATGCAGAGTCTACCTCAAAAACAAAGACACCACCTTTGTACAACTTTTCCTCTCAAAGTCTGGAACCAACAGGATTTAAAGCAACGAGAAATTTACAACACGGGACACAAGCGGTATATATCACCCAAATGAAAAAGGTTTACGTGATATTAAAAAGACTGCTCCTCAAAGCCTTCCATAACGCACAGGGAGCTGCCAGTGTATTATATTAGCATTTCTCTGCGGCCTTAACAGCAGAGGGGATTATTGAGTTGGGAAGGACACGAATAACAAATCAGCGCTGGGCTCGCAAATAATAACAAAGTATGCCGGGTCCCTGTTTGCCCATGACAGTGTATTAATGAGGTTTGTGGCTTGAAAAATCAAAATATTTTGGTCTCTCATCACTCACTGCAAAACAAGCATGATGACCAAATTCAATTAAATTATGTATCCAATTACACCCAGGCCATTTCTTCGGTTGAAGACTATTGCTTATAATGACAGTGGTATATATTTAGAGTTTTCAATGGCAGCGGTGTCATTTTTTATTTTTCCATTTTTCCCCTGCGAGATGACTCCTTTTTTTTCACCAAGATGAAAGTGAAGCACAACAGTGATATACTGAGTGGGCTCGCACACACAAATTCTCATCACCACCAGTCAAATTAGCCAAAAACAGTTTGAGAGGCAAATTACAGCGATAAAGCTACTCATCCCTGACAAAGAAATCTTCAATATGAAAATGCTGCATATTCACTATTCACTTCTTCAGGGTCAAGATTAAGAGGGAAAAATGCTACCAGGTGACCTTTCTATGTTCCACCCACAGATGTCTTCTTCTTTTTATTTCCTTGTGAAATCATACATTACAGCCATATCTTCAGAAACACAACACAGGCATAAATGTCTTAAGGGTCAATCAATGGAACTGTCAGTCCGGCATCCTCTCTATGTCCATATATGACATGCATTAATGAACACAAAGCAAATGTATAGACATACATTTTATAATAAAACATTTAAATGGAAAGAAAAGGCTCTCTCATCTCTTAGATAACATCAATTGAAAAAATACGAGGTAATTGAGGACCATTTAGTCAAAAAATATGTCTGTTTTAATTGTAACCTTCCAATTTAGTAAACATCCTTTTCTTTTTCCCTCCATTGTGTTGCCATGGGGGGCTGCAGCCTCAGCCAGGACACTGTAATTATCTTCTTAGCAATTAGAAGAAGGACTCTCGGTAGTAATGTTTGATTCTTGCCTCCTATATCTTCTGGTAATATTCCTAAGAAAAAGTAAGTTGGTTCTAAAGGAAGTTCTATACACTTAAAAATGATCTTCAAGGACTCTTTAGTAAAGAAAATGGTTCTGCATTGAACCATGAACAGTCAGAGAAGCCTTTACATGTTTAAATGGTCCTTCTTGTCTTGCTCTACCACTCTATTCGTGTTGGTTGGTTCATTTCTGCTATTTTGTGATGTTTTAACTTGGTAAAAAAATGTGTTCCAATTTCATTATACCTTAACAAGTAGGATAAGTTATGTGCTGTTGTTTATTCTGTTAAATCTGAAGTAATTTAAAGCATTCTGTCTCAGAGGTATCTAGTTGAGTTTGTGTAGCCAGAAAACCTACGGCTGTCACAACTGAGGAAGCTAACTCAAGTATTTGTTCATACATGTCTGTTCAAGGTAGAAAGGTTTTTTTTTACTGAATTTGACAGCTTTACATGATGTGTAATCTACTGTTTTGCTAACTAAGTGCCACTAAATGTACTCGAAAGCACACATTTGCACCTAGCTAGCTAACAGTGTTCGTAGTTTAATATCATTCATCAGAGTTAAATTGTTTAGTTATGTCAGGTGGGAAGGCTGGTTTACACAATGTTTCCAAATCTGACTGGATAACGTTGAACCTGGCAGTAAAGTGTTTTTCAGAGGTGAACAATTTCACAATTTTTCTTTATAAACTCTCCCGTACTGTATTGTTCTCTTTTAAAACAGCGGGTAGGGGTCCAATGGATGTTGGATGGATGGCATCACTGATTGGAAAGTTTCCTTTTGGTAACTTAAAGGCTTTCGTTTCACTTCAGATGATATCTTGATATAATTTTATTGCCAAAACTGACAAACATTGATTACTTAAAACGGCCAAGTAAATTAATTGGCATAATTAAGCCTTCAAGACCAAAAGAGACAGGCTGTTGTTGAGATTTCATACAGGCATTGGTTGGATTAATTGACTGGGCACTGGGTGGATTCACTCTGAGTGTGCATTGGTTGGTTACTGAAGTTGGGTAGTAGCTAAACACATGTGAGAGCATTATGTAATCAGAATTACAGGTACAGAAAAAGACAGCAGCCCACTGTATAGTTTACACATATCATTATAAAAAAAGGGACTACTTTGAGGATTACATTAAAGGGGAATTCCACCAATTGGTTGATGTAAAGAAACTTACCGACTTAGATTTCTTTACAGTGGTGGTGGTAGGAACCAGGGGACATGATAACTACAATACAAATATAACAGTTTTGTCCAAAATAACCAGTGAACCTATATATATGACTTCTGTATCTCTTCATACATAATTTTCATAAACGTAAAATAGTGGTAAATCTGAAAAAATACAGTTCCTTTGGATTCTATGTTGCTCTGCAATGCCCTGCATACACTCACCAACATGAGTACATTTGAAATGTACAATTTATGCAAAATCTTAACTCAAAACTATCGTAAAAAATGTCTCAGTCATTAGGCAGTGTATTCATTATCATTTCAAGGAATAGCTTTTTTTGGTTTGTCCTTTCTGGGCTACTGTAGAAAATAGGCGGCACAACACGGCGCGGCCTCTGTTAAAGAGGACCCACTCCCTACATAGATATGAAGAGAATCATTCTAAGCTAATGAAAACACAGCGATTCATTGTCACAGGTGATTATACACTAAAAAAATTGTGGTTTTGTATACTACACTCCATTTCCGCTAATAGATCCTCCAAAATCTTACACACTGTACCTTTAAGGCTTGTCCAACTGAGATTTTACTTACAGTGAATATGTTAAATCAGGTAAACTTTAATATCAGTTAATCCACATCACTACTGCAAAGTTAACTATACTGTCTTTCCTAGCAGCCGTATCAATTTAACATGAAGTAGTTCTCACTCTCTCTCTTTCTCTTTCTCTCTACTGAAGCAGGCAGAGCTGTCGGTGGCACTGACGCTCTTCAATGGTAAATACGCTGGGCTGAACCACGCAGTTAAAGAACACGCATAATGAATGCAAATAGAACGTCTTCAATATTTTTAGTGACAGAAATTCTTTTCCACATCTCCATCTAACTCAAATAAGACCATCTGATGGAATCACAACATGATTACTCTGATGTACAATAATTATGTTATGACAAACACACAGGGAGCACTTAATTGGGAGCATTTGGAAGTTATATAAAGGTTACAAAAGAGCAATATAGTGCAGGAGATGATAATGAAAAGAAAATTTATTTGCTCTCAAACCTGGAAACTACAGAACTGAGATTTAATAACCTTGAGTCACAGGTGACTGAATATGTGCTAGAATGTTCTTCTGGCACAGCAGCTGAGAGGAGGAGAAAAAGAAAAAGAAAGAAAGGTGGAAAAGAAAGCAAGAGAGAGAAAGAATGAAAACAAAGCAGGAGAGTTGAAGGCCAGAAAGAAGGGGGAAAGAGCACAAGAGCAAGAAAGAAAGGAAAGCAGAGCTGTTGTTGTATCATTGATACATGTATTACACGTCACTCATCTGGAACACATGATATGTCTGGGGACTGAAATACATATATCAGTGATACAACCAAAGCTCTGCTTTACTGAGCTAGAAAGCACCTTTATAAATTACGACAGCAGATACAAAGGAACTTTAGCCATGCAAGACTCCTGGGGGAAGCTAATGCATCAGACTGGCTTGTATCACCAATTTATGTTTACCTGAAATGACAGAGAGAGAGAGAGAGAGAGAGAGAGAGAAGGAGAGAAAGAGAGATGGTGTGTGTCTGTCTAAACTCCACCAATATTTCAAAAGTTCCACATAATCAAATGGTTAAGATGTCAACAAAGTCATTCAGTGTGGCTTGGTGTGAAATGCTCTCTTCTAGAGAATTGTTCACTGTCAGAATTGTTCACAGTGGTGTTGATAGGAACCAGACGTCTGAAGAGTTGCATGCCTCCAAAAGCTCCCTCACAAAAAGGTATTACACAAAATGGTTATAAATACGCTGCTTAATGCCTGAGATATTGGTTTACAAAACTCAGAAGACATGTAGGTTTGCAGCTGGTTTTGTATAGTAAATAAAATGCTATATATGTGGTGTAGACATGGTGATGTCTGGTTCCTATCACCACCACTGTAAAGCAGTCAAAGTCTATAACAAACCGTCTTGAACCACTCTGAAGGACTTCGTTTACATCGCAATGATGGACTTGCAGTGGTAATACAAAGATTTCAAAAAAATTGGTGGAGTTCCCCTTTAAGCTCTTTTGCTTATTTTCCTCTGATGTGCAGTCCAGAACTTTTTACTGGTATTGGCCTGATTCTTATCCTGGGTATTAGACTCATACCATCTCCTCTTTTAATCTCAGTCTGAAAGAGCCCGCTGAGTTTGAGGTCTTGTTCTTTCTGCAGGTGCTTCAAAGGGCAGATTATAAGGCGTGAGGTCCCTCTGTGGTCTCTGTGTCTACTGCCCATTAGGCGCACAGGATGCTGCTGACGTAAGGCTCAGTAAGCCAGTCACTCAACTCTATTAGATAGATATATTGACCTGCACTGACCCCTGTCCAACAGAGAGAGTCTAACTAACAGCCAAGCTCTCCACAAACCACCCTTCTCAGCACTGATGGAGCTCCTTTCATTTCAGAGATGTGCTAGTTAGCAGCAATCCAATGGGAGAGAGAGAAAGAGACAGGGAAAGAAAGAGAGAGAGAGACAGAGAGAGAGAGACAGAGAGAGAGATTTCACACTTCACTGACAATTGACTCTCTTCTTTCTCACGCAGAGAACTTTTTATTTGATGATGGCACAGTGGAATGGCTCTCAGTTAGCGAGCGACAGATGAGGAGATGAGGGAAGCAAATCAGGAATGAAATTAAAGTTAGTCCCTGAGGAGAAGAGGAGCGACAGGCAGAGAGAGAGGGAGAGGGAAAGAGAGTGAACGTTTAGGAAGAAGCAGAGAGGAAAGAATAGTCAAAGTATAAGGAACTAACCTAAAAGATTAAGTAAATAATCAGAATATAGTAAAAATCTATGGCTCAATTATTATTACTCATCAGTTCTGGATATGTGTAACATAATGAACAGTACAGACTTAACTTGATCTAAAGGTCTTTTTCTTCTTCACAGCGTTTCCAGAATATGTACGTCAAAACCGCAGTGTTTTTGTAAACGAGGCAGTGAGGGTTTCTCAATCAGTCCTGTGGAACAGCAGCTTTAGCTGATTTACAGCGTTTACTATCACTCCTGATTCAGCTCCTCAGCTGATAAACAGCTCTGTATGTGTCAGCAGAGTGTTGAAGCCAGCAGTGCAGTGACTCTACAGCTCTGAGATTTAATGACCTTGATTCACAGGTGACTGAATGTGTTCCAGAATGTTCCTCTAACACGGCAGCTGGGAGTGTTAGTGGTTTACTAGCTGAAAAGAAAGAAAAGAGGAAACAAACAATAAGGAAATCGTTCAAAAAACAATGAATGCAAAATAATAAAAGAAAGAAAGAAGGAAAGAGAATTGAAGGACAGAAAAGAAGGAGGGAAGAAGAAAAGAAAGCAAGAACGAGAAAGAAAAAAGAATAGAAGAAGAGAAACTGAGGTGTCAGCACCAGAGACTGAGAAATTAAGTGATTTACTAACAGAAAAGAAAGAAAAGAAGAAAACAACAATGAGGAAACCAAGAAAGAAAGAATGCAAGATAATGAAAGAAAGAAAGAATGAAAAAGGAGGAAAAGAAAGCAAGAGAAGAGAAGGTAAGAAGGAAGAGCAAAAAAGAAAGAGGGGGAAAGAAAGAAACACAAAAACAGCAAGCAAAGAAAGCAAGAGAGTTGAAGGACAGAAAGGAAGAAAAGAAAGAAAGAGGAAAGAAAGAAGGAAAACACTGAGGAGTCAGTATCAAAGATGCAGAGAAGTCAAGGAAGTCAATCAAAAAAGAGGACTAGATAGAAAAAGAAAGAAAAAATTGAGGGACAAGAGAAAGCAACAGAATTAAAGGAAAGAGAGGTAGGAAGGAATGAAGGAAGAGCAAAGGAAGAGCAAAGCAAGAGCGAGAAAGAAAGACAGAAGAGATAGCCTCAGCGATGGAGAAAAATTGAGGGACTTTGAGTGAGTGAAAAGAAAGAAAGAAAGAAAGAAAGACAAAAGAATGTGAAGTGGAGAAGACAGCAAGAAAAAGAACAGGAAAAGAAAGCAAGAGATTTGCAAGCAAGAGCGAGAAAGAAAGAGAGAGGTGTCAGAGGCTCAGAGATGGAGTGATTGAGTGAGTGAGAGATGAGAGTAAATTCAGCTCAAAGGGGATCTGAATGCAAAACGTGAGACACTTGAACTCCTCAGAGAACGAGTGATTCAGCAACTGTAAGAAACGACCAGCTTCACCTCAAAAAAACCATAAACCTCAACGAGGCGAGGCCCTTCTTCTTTTAGGTAGATTGAAAGTCTAAACCATTATTGGCCGTTAGGACATCACAGAACGTCTGGCCCTGATGAAATGGAAATCAATACGGGTGTCAGAGGGGATCGCAGGCTGCCGGAAGAAGAGAGACCAAATAAAGCTAATCCTCTCATATCCGCCCCAAAGTTGCTAATGCCGGCCAGGAGATTTGGGAATAAGATTACAGCCAACACAAGGGAAAGCAGTGATAAGGGAAGAAGATTAACGAGAAGAAAAACAAACAAGCAAGGACAGCTTGATTGGAAGAATTACTTTAGAAGATATAAAGGCCATAAAAGAGCAATACAGTGAAGGGGGGTGGTAATAAGAGACAATTCATAGGTTTCATATCACAACAGGCCTCTGACTCTGTGCTTCATTTTGTAGGCTACTACATGCCCTAGTGAAGCTAAAAATTTGTTTAATGTGTTTTTTTCTATGTATTTTTTTTTTTTGTTTTATTTTTCTTGTACTTTTCTGAAATGTGTGATAGACCATGTGTACAACACAACTGACAGGCCTGTCAGCCAATCAGTCATCTCTAAAAAGTATTCCCTCCATCAACTGAAGGAAAAAATCAGACAAAACTCCTCACAGCAAACTTGCAGTGAGAAAGCAGCTGTTAGAAAATTAGTCAGAATTATTAGGTTAAGCCAGGGGTGTCTAATCTTATCCGCAAAGGGCCTGTGTGGCTACAGGTTTCCACTCCAGACAAGCTGGAACACACCTGACTCCACTTGTTTAATCAGCTGGTCTCAGTCTTCAAACATTTCATCAGGTGACTTCCTGCTTTGTTGGAGCGAAAACCTGCAACCCCACCTGCCCTTTGCGGATAAGAGTGGACACCCCTGGGTTAAAAGATGGATAAATGATAGCACTGAGGAACACTTAATTCAAACACATGCTATCCTGATCATGTGGAGCATAGTGTTGTTTTTATTTCCGTATTGAAGCTGAAAAAGTTTTGGATTAATTATGGAAAGCCCACACTCACAGCTCAATGTCAAAACTATTAACAGGCAGGTAAGCTGAACTTTATCTGGGTAACGTTACTGTAGTTGCTAATAAAGCAATAAGCGATGAGAGGCCTTGCGTTATTGCAATTTCATCACGGGGAAGGATGTTCTTAGGCATGAGGCAAAACGGCAGCCAGCATAAAATATGATACAATACACAATTTTTTTTCAGAAAGTAATTTAAGTTAATATTAATAATAAATGACAAACAAGTATTCCGCCAAGAAATGTCGTTTCTTTAGAGCATGGTATTGTTGCCAAGCAAACACGAACTACTAAATTAGGTGAAAAACGTTCAGTTTCCCCTCACTGTATATTGCAGTCATTTCATGAACTTTTAACCTTTTTGTGTATAACACAGCACTGTGTAAAGCAAAAACCTTCGCTTTATAAGTACTTTTATGTCACCAAACTACCACTGCGAGTATTATTTAGCACCAATCCAACGGTGCCCGTCTTCTCGTGCTGGGGCTGAATGTCAAATGGCTCGCTGCTTACATAGCACACTATGTAGGGAGTATGGCATCGTTAGAGATATAACCTGGGTTTGACGCTACTTCTCACAAAACACAGACATTCGAAGCACGTAAGCCATTCAAGTGACGTTATTTAGACTTTTATATTCTATTTTTACAGTGAATCATTTCGTAAGTACTTTAATTCAAGCCTGTGATATTAATGATGGAGTTGTTTAGCCTGTTAGCAAACCTTTAGCCTGTTAGCTATCTGACCAGCCTAGTTCTAGTTAAGATAATAAGTTGTCAGCCCCTCAGTTTAAACTGCAGTTTTGAGTAGGTTGTGTTTTTGTAGCCCAATGCTGCCAAAATCACTTCATTAACTCACTTGACAAAACTTGCTGGTTTGCACTGGGTATTTCAGTGAGGTTATCAGTCTCGTGTGCGGGAGCGGTAGCTTGGAGCATAGCTATATCACCGTTTTGACTACTTAAAAACCTTATCAAATAACACAGTGATGTTCAGGGCAGGGCTTTAGAACATATTAGTCAACTAGTCAACTGGGTGATTTTCATTCATTTTGCCGATAGACAACTAGCTCATCTATATGCTAATGGCAGCGTGTCTTCAGAGACTTATGTTCATAACACATTACTTTCCTTAGATTCCTTTCAGCCTCCAAGCATATCATGGGTTCCAAATGACTGGCATGTGTGTAATACAGGTATCATACAAGCGAAAATCTGGCTTCACTGAGATACACACTTAAAAATTATGACAGGAGCAACAAAGGAACTTCAGCTATGCAGGACTCTTGGGGGAAGCTAATGCATCAGCCTGGCTTGTAGCGCTAATTTATCTTCAGCTGAAATGGCAGAGAGAGGGGTATGTGTGGTGGCAGCAGTGACAGCTCGGGCCACCCGTCAGTCCCACAGCGATTTACACAGCGAAGCTGCTGGCTTGCTTTTGTTTGATCCAGTCTCACAGCCTCACACACATCATCTGTCTGAGCGATGGGGGAAACACACTGAATAATGGCTTTAGACTTTTTCGAAAGTGAGAGAAACTGAGACAAACACCAGAACTTGTTCCAAGAAATGGCTCTTCTGTCTTCACTCCAGATAGCAAGCATATATCGGTCTGCGGGCTTGATAAGGTCGGCATCCCTGACTGTATGCCACTGCTGGTCCACCCTCGGACCACCTAGATTATTATTCTGCATGCAAGGATAACCAAAGAAAGAAATGCAAGACAAATAAGTAAACTGGACTGTAAGAGGAAAATGAGCACTGAAAAGTTGTATTTTGTCTAACACTCTGCTGAAGCATCAATGGACCACCTGGGAAACACGAGGCCACGTGGCTTATGTCGCTAACATGTAATGGGAGCTTACTGTTGTCATGTTAGCATTGTGGAGCTTAAATAATCACAAACTTGCTTTAAACCACACTGAGTTGTTAAGTAATCTCCAATAGACTTGCTTATGTATTTTGGATATTTTATGTTCTACATAAAAGCGTTTGTCAACAACAGTGGATAAAAGGCTACCTCACATAGGACAGCTAAAAGCAACAGTCACCAGCGAAATTTGTTAATTTTTAAGTCCAAAAATGCAGTTTTAGCGTGTTTACAGGATGCTAACTATAAGTGTCCAAACTTATCCGCAAAGGGCCGGTGTGGCTGCAGGTTTTCACTCCAACAAAGCAGGAGGTCACCTGATGAAATGTTTGAAGACTAAGACTAACTGATTAAACAAGTGGAGTCAGGTGTGCTCCAGCTTGTTTGGAGTGAAAACCTGTAGCCACACAGGCCCTTTGCAGATAAGATTTAACACCCCTGCTATAATTTACTTATAGCCTTGTAGCTCCAGTGCAAAACTAAAGAAGCGAATTCTAGTAACACTGAATTGTCATCATTAATATTAGGGTTAAGATTAGGAGCGATGTTAGAGCTAGGGTTAGGACAAGCATACAGTTAGGTTTATGGTTTGGAATGAGGTTAAGTTTAGAGTTACAGTGAGTGTTAGGTTTAGGATTAGCCAGTCTACCGTGACGTTGAAGATGAGCATCTACAAAGCATTTCCAGTGAATCATCAAAATAAAATGTTAATAAGATCAATGTGATTTCACAGTGTATCTCTCTGATTCAGAGAAATCTAGAGACTTATCCATTAGGT
>JAILXH010187720.1:34617-53949 GCA_023558415.1 Piaractus mesopotamicus | reverse complement strand
AAAAAAAAAAAAAAAAAAAAAATATATATATATATATATATATATATATATATATATATATATATATATATATATAAATGTCTCTAATACAAAAAATACAATGAAATATCTGAAAATATCTTTTGCTGTCACAGACTGTCAATAGCTAACCTGGCAGGTGTTGTGATGTAAGTACTCTGACCAAAACAAAGCACCATATATTTGTATTTTTTATTACTTTATATGAATAATGTTGCACTGGAGTAACTGTGTCCTGTTAATTAGATTTCTCCATGTAAACAGATGTCTGTATTAGTGAAAGGGAACAGGAACTGTGACTTCTCTCTGAATCTGTTCTGAATGTGTGGTGCTGCAGCTGTGCACTGACATTTTTGTCTTTTTTTTTTCCTTAAGTTATCTAAAATGTTTTATTTCTGGCTTACAGTATAGTACACATCTCTTATATGATCTGCTTGTCATGCTTGTGTAGGCCTTAGATAAGCTTGAAAATAGAACACAAACCCACAAAGCTATTTTGATTCTTTGATAATGGTCTGTGTACTGGACGTGTTTGTCACTGTTTGTAATACAGTCGAGAAGTTATAGCTCCATACTTTTATGCTGCTTTGAGAATAAACCAGATTTGATGGCACTTTTTCTTCACTATTGTGAGATTTTGATTTTGTCAAGCTAAAAATCTGTCAGGAATGAGTCGTATGCTTCTATTCCTTATTATACGATTTGTTTCCTTTGGCGTGTTTATTCTCATACCAGTGATTCATTCATTTAATTTTCTCTCTGGTTCCTGGCAGCCTCTCGGTCACATTACTGAGGAACAACTTTCTTCACTAATTTCACATCCATTAAAAACACTGAGTGAGTGAGATTAAAGCCTGTCTTAGTCTTCTAGTCATAAGTGGGCTCTTATGAGAAAGCAATTTAAGAAATGTAAAATCGAAACCCGACAGCATGTGACCCCTTCTACATAAGTGACTGGCTCAAACTCAGCCTGTCCGCTTTCACTGTAGAATCAGTGCCAGTACCCATTGTCAGAAAGTATACGACACAGAGCAAATGGGCATGAAATCATTTTTAACTCTTATATCAATATTTTCTAAGTAACACTTAGAAGTTTTCCCCTGAATCAGCAGAGCTAAACTGCACTTTTAAATGTTTGCTGAGCCAAAGCCAGTATGTAAGAAGTCCTCATCACTCAGCAGATAAAGGTTGTCACATTAAAGGTAATTACTCCTTGGCACAGTCATTTGGAGGAGACTTTTGTTTGGGTGATTCTGAAAGAGAAAACAGCTGTTTATCAGAGTCCATCAAAGAGAAGACCCTAACCCAACATTATCATAACCCTCACATCACTGCTAGAGGACAGTCCATTAGGAAAGTGAATATTGTGTGGTTTTTTTAGACAAACAAGTTGTGTCCTCCAAGTTCTTTAGGAGAAGTTCAGAATCCAATTCAGTGCAGTTTTTTCTTCAGCTTTCTGAATGAGGGAGTGGAATCATGTCTGAGCCACCATGCTCCAGGAGCTAATTTCAGTGAGATTCACTTGAGCATATGAGCTTGTCAGACCTCACCATACATCCCCCCATCCTCTGGGTCTGTCTAGAAGATTTATCGGCCTATTATGTTCCCTCTCCTTCCCCTTTTCGCAAGCTCCCAGGTAAGATGACTCAGAAATGTATGATTAAAATGCTGAATATCAGGGCACTTTGTATATGGTGTCAGCTCAGTTTAATATATGAAAGGTCTGAAGCCCCTTGAGAAATTTCTGCTGAAATATTCTTAAAACACGGCCCTTTTTAGACTGAAGCTGGCTTATGAATGTCATTCAGAGAAGTATTAACATAATAATTTAATAATTCCGCTCTAATTCTCTAGAAAAGTGTGAGCACTCTACTCGTACAAACACAATACATTTTCGAGCTTACAATCAACAAAAGTCTTGTTATTGAAAATTTCAAAATTCATGGTAGAGCTAAAAATCACACTACACTGTTTTACAAGTTAATGCTTGCTTGATTAAAACAACTTAATTACTGATTTTGTCCTGTTTACCTTACGTATCAAATGTGATATCCTCTGATTTGCAAATTGCTTTCTAGGGTCACATCCATATTAATTAGATGTTTGGTGTGTGAAGCCAAACATTCCTGTTTATTGCAGCAGTCAAGCACCAGTCCTGAAAGACCACAGCTCTGCATCAGCTCCTGAATGGCTTGTTAATTAGATGACCAGTTAAATCTGGTGTATATAATCAGACCAAAACCCTACATCAGCTAGAGCTGTGGCCCACCAGGATTAAGTTCATCTTGTGTATGAACACACCACAAGCTACTAGTACCACCTTGTGGTAGAAAATAAACTGTTCCCTGGTCTAGTCCTGTATTATCCATGCAGAATGTAAAACAAGATTTTCTTTCCTGCACAAAACTGCTGTTTCAAAGCTGAGGAACTGTGGATTTCATAATCATTTATTAAATAAATGTAGTCAAAATGCATTAAATGATACACACAGGACAACCATTTAAGGGCAACCAAGGTTTTCAACAATAAGCATCCCATGCATCAGGAATAAGAGAAACAAGCATTTCTCCACAACAGTACAGTCATTTTGCTGGTGTTTCATCACAACGCATTAATGCTAAATCTTCAGGTATAAAATAATGGAAAAAGACTCATTTATCCTTTAAAAAAAAAAAAGTCAATATTCAAAACATTTTTCAACAATGGAGTAATGAGACTCCATGCAAATCTACTGACATTCACTCCAAGTCCAGCAGAATAACAGTTCTTCAAATCTATAAGTCATAAACAATTATACTTGAACTCTCCAACATGCAGTTCCATGTTAAATTCCTGAAAACTCTGCACACTGAAAATGAACGGATTTATGAGTAGGGATTTCCAAAAACAATTCTAGGGCCCTGAACTGCTGAAATTGGCTTACCAAAAATATCAAAAACAGAATAACCCCTTTCTTATCTTCTTATCATGAACATTACCAACATCTCAAATACTCAAGTACAATTAAGAGTTTCTATCAAGTTTCTTTCTGTAGATTGTAAAGTCCATTCTTAGTCAGCTTTTTATCTTTAGAACCCTGAGAGGCTTACAAGATACTTCTGGAAATGTGTCATGCAGAGCTGTAGAAAATGTCATGAAGTGACTTGTCCAACATATAAGCCATTTTGTGCTATCTGAACACCAGAAGCCCAAACCTGTCCTGCAGGCTTTCATTAATGGCTCATTTTGTCAAGACAAAACAGCGGCTGTAGCGTTGTCAACGGCAAAAGAACAAAAAGCATTGGCAAACATGTCTAACTGTAAGAAAACAAAACAAATTTAACAGCTAGAACAGCAGAGGAGCGTCATTGGTGCTCATTTTTTGTAAAACAACAATGAATGATGACAATGCCGAGTTAGCATCAAGATATTTCAACTGACATAACAATTCAGTTTCAGTTCAATATCTGTTTGTGAAAAGTAAACGTCAACAGTACAAAGTAAAGTGCTACATATCGAATATTAAAACCAAAATCAGACTGCTTGTTTAACTGACACGAATGAAAAATTACAGTATACAACCTTGTGAGTCACAAAATTAGAGACAAAGAGCTAAAGACAAACTAACTTAACAGTTTCATTCTAACCAGAGTGATAAGCAAGATAACCTAATTTTGGTCATCAACATTTGACTACGCAGTATTTCTGGAGTAAGAGAACACACATCAAAGCAATGACTCTTCAATGTATGACACAATATGTTTAGGGTCTAAATGTGCAAAAGAATACCAATAATAATAAATATAAAATATGAATATAAGCAATAAACCTAGCTTGTTTTTATTAGGAAAACACCTTAATAAGTCAAGTGCCAACAATTAAGGCTCCACTGCACAGTGTTTTGAAAAAGAAAAAAAATCTAATCAAAGGTATTTTGTCAGAATATCTGAAGTACTGTCAAATGACTCATGTATGTCAAACCAAAAAACTGGAAGCTTCTAGAGCAGCACATATATTTGCATTTGAGCTTGGCCTATAACACCGGTTTGAGCACCGAGCGCAGTGAACGTCCTTCTTTAGTAAGCTCTCTTGTGTAACACATGCAAGGCAGGGGAATGGCCTCCTCTCGGCGAGCTACTGTGTTGAACTTGCACGTCTTTAAGTGGTCGGCCATGCTGGAAATGTTGGCAAATTTCCACTCATTCACTGTTCCAAAGGCTGTGCTGAATCTCCAGACCTAAGAGCCAAACATGAGAGGCAGCAGTTTATTAGTCATTTGCAGAACACAATGTTCTGGGAATAACTGTTTGCAAATTTCACATTAATTAAGCTAATTTATGCTACAATTAATAACTTGCCTTGTCTTTAATTTGCCAAGAGGAGGATCCATCGGCACATCTAGTCTTCACCCAGAGCAAGACCACCATACCACGTGACTGCAGCAGACTAGCACAAACATCCCTCATGGTACGAGACACTCGAGACAGCTGGCAGAGACTGAAGCCATCCAGAAAGCTTGCAACGTGCTGCAGTAGCTCAAAGGGTAAGCTGCTGAGGTGGTCACAGTGGGAGCCATATTGGCAGGTGTTTCGAGAGAGGGGCTCGCCTGGACGTGCGGCTAAACCAGACTGCACACCAAATGAGCCCAAGTACCGGTCATGGATGATTTTAGAGCCCTGCACAGAGGGGCAGAACCTCCTCTGGGAGTAGGTGCAGCCGTAGAACGCCAAAGGGCACCTCTGTTCCATCCAGCCATTAAGTCCAGCATGGATGTCTCCATGAACATTCTTAAAATGGGAGGAGAACTCGTCCCTGCGAAACAGCTGACCACACACAAAAGTGAACATGGAGCGCTGCTTGGTCTGGTACCGAGCCACACACTCCAGAACCAGGTCCAGTCTGAGGGTGTGGAAGGGGCTGGGGTTGGACAGCTGCGGACTAGCATGATCACAAGCAGACGCTGAGGCGATATCGCCCACCATAGTGCTGGTGGCTAGTATAGCAGATGGAAAGGAAAAAGTCTGTGTGCCAAAATCAATCCTATAGCCATCTACAAAACGGCTGTCCGAAATCCCCCTGCCCCCTGGTGAGTCTCCAAGGCAGAAGAGCAAAGCAGCAGTGATGAGGTCAATACCATGAAGGCCTATTGGATCATCTGCAACCTCTAGATCAGACGTGTCCACCGCCTTATCTTCCATCTTAGCCCGTAGTAAATAAGGATTAGACAGAAGAGTTCGCCGTCCATTGAATGTAAACACACTCATACCTCTGAGCACTTGAAGGTTCTGCAATTTGCGCTCCAGCCACCGGTCCTCGATTTCAACAGGCAGTTGCTGCAAAACATTGTTCTGTACCAAATCAGGTAGGGGTATGGGGAGAGGTAGTGGTAACTGTGGTGGGTGGGCCATTTCTGGCTCTTCAGCTACAACAGGCATGGAATGATAAGGCACCTCTGGCCTCATGTCTGAGGAACCATTAATCCTGACCTCAGCTCTCTCCACATGCATTTCAAGATCACCATTCTTGTGATCCTCCACATCTCTAAACTCATTACACAGCGGCAGTCCACCAAGTTCCACTTTACCAATTATTTCCTCCTCTTCATCAGAACATACATCAAATCCATTTTCCTCCATCCACTCTCCTTCATAAGCTGCAGGAAAAGCACAGTCTACTCCACCTACAGCTCCCAACTCACACTCAGAGTCTGTGTCACTTTCCTTCATTACCACATTCTTACATTCCTCTGAACAAAGATCCCCATTTAGATTACTGCGACAAGCTCCATTTCTGTCAGCTTTTGCACCACTGAGGTTTTCCATGATCAAGTCAATACCTTTGTTTGCACTGCTTAGAATGTCCAAAGCAGCTGCTAAGTTTCTGCTTGTCTCTACTGAAGCCTTGTAAAGTTCATTGTATGACTCCCCATCCATTTCAATGAGGCCACTTGTCATTTCTACTTCCTGGATGCTTGAGTTCATCTTCTCATTCTCTTCATTTTTCTCATCTACTGTTTTTGTCACAGTGGTCGTTACTTTGAGAGACTCAAGTAGCATACGCTGATCTTGTAGGGCCAATGCCATATCTAGCTGTTCAACATCATAAACCTCCTTACTCAAGTTCTCATAGGACTTTCGATCAGCGTAGCTCACAGGCCATCGGTTCCATTCCATGGTGCAGCACACAACACTGGCTGGGCATATTCCCAAGTGCTGTGCCATTTTGATTCTGGCAATCGAAAAGGGGCATCCAAAACCGCTATTTAGGCAAGGCACTCTTTCATATGGGCACAGTAAACGGTGCTCGTCCACTTTACATGAGTGGAAAACTGCCCCACAAACAAGTGGACAGCCCATGAGGTCACAGGAAATGCCAGTCTCTGGCCTTACCATGCACCTTCTGTTCACACAGTTTTGGCAGTGGACATGTAGCTCCTCCATTATAAATATTAACTTGAAGCTGATCTTATTTCAGTAGGGCTATGCCACAGGATCTTCCTGCAAAATGAAGGAAAGAGAGTATATGGTTAAACACAGAAACTTCCCATCTTGTCCTGAAAATATGCAGCTGTTAACCACATTTGTTATTTGTGTTGTATAAGAACCCTGACCATGTTACAGGTCCACAGTACGCTTACTGAATGTCCATGCTGTTGCATGTCATTTCACAACACCTCTTAAATTGCATGGTCACGCTGCTTCTTCCAAGACAAGTGGAAGGTCAAGTGGAAAACTGACCTTTCATTTCAGAACAATTTGTTACTGAAAAGCAATTACAGCTTTCAATGAAAAACTAAAACCTCTCCACGCATACACATTCAGGAAAAATGCCTGAAACCCATGACAGGGCCTGACTGACTGAGCAGGCGAATGTGCGTTGCAGTAATAACAAACAAGAAATACTGGATCTTTTATGTTTGTCCTTGTGTTTTATTCCGAATGGCCCAAGACCGTGGTTTCACAAACTTCCAGTACCTACATTAAGCCGGCTTTGTGACAGTTATTTATGAATGCCAGCGAGACTTTAGACAGATCACACGTGATTGCAGCAGGGCATAAACATTGCGAAACTCACAGCAGATGAAAACACCTTGTTAGGTAGTCCTGATTTCGAAAGCAGTTTATATCCATCCAATGTTAACTTAGTGACATTTTATAGCATACGTTACGAATAAGTGGCTTTATCTGAAGTCTACCATTTGAGCTATGACTGCACGCTAAACGCCGAACTATCATAACACGTTGCTTGACGCCTAAATGCATATTATTTTAGGCAGGTGAGCCAAATCTGACTAAGCGATTTCGGTAGCTAACTAACTTAGCTTGCTAGCTAACTGTTGCTTATGTAGCTACTTCCCCAGGAGGAATAAACAAACATTTAACAAAATGAAGAGCTAACTAAGCTACCTATCTCAAGACATAAGCAACTGACTTAATACACATAATAAACCAGCCTAAACAATTTTCTCCTGATATTAAATGTTACTTACATCGTACGTTATTAGCTAACAAAGCTAACAAAGGAGGCAGCAGACCTAATTTTAGAACAGAAGTCTCACACAGACCGGCTTATGGCACTCAGTAAGGAAGCTAGCTGGCTAACCAGCTAACTAAGCTAGGTGAGTTACCCCTCTTAGCTAACTTAATTAAGCTACTTTTAATGGTCATTCAACCAACAAACTGCTAATGTATCGGTATATTTTCCTTGGCTTGTTCTGCGGTCTGACAGGATAAGATGCTGCTGCGGAGCTAAGCTAGCCAGGCTAACTGTGGTTAGATCTAAAAGCTAGGTTAGCTAACGTTAGTTAAGTTAACAACAAAGTTAACCTCACTTACCGTGGCAGTCTGGTAGACGTACTTGTGATTATGGCTCTGTTGTTGTTCACAGACTTACATAAATGTCAAACGTATTTAGTCAGTAATATTTTAACGTTACCCACTGTACTAATGCAGTCTGCTCCTTGTGTTTATTTACGTTGTCTGACTGAGTAATGACACGCTGCTTCAACAGGCCTGCATGCATCGCATGGGCGGAGATTAGACATGTACAGACCAGACCAAACCCACGATAAAGCTCTGCCTCTGTAAATAAATGGTCTTCAACTAATACACCTGCTATAGAGCATCAGCAGACTGACACAAGCATTTGACTAAACTTTAAATCAGGCTTAATGTTATGTGTTTGTTTTGGGACCAGTATACCAAACCTGCAGTACATAACAGTTCATTATAGCCCTGTAAAAAACTTTGCTACACTGATTGCAAAGTGGGATAACTCTACAGATTTTTCAAAATTGCCACATAATTCAACCATTGAGATGTAGACAAAGTCAGTCAGAGTGGTTTGATATTAAGTGACTCATTGTAGGGTAACTTACCAACTCTGATTTCTTTACAGTGGTGGTGATAGGAACCAGGGGACAATTTCTACAACACATATAGCCATTTTATTTATCTAAGTAATGTATAATGTTGATAATGGTAAAGTAGTGGTAAATCAGAAAAAAATCTGTTTTGCCTGGCATATACATCTTCAACATCGGCGGATTAAAAAAAAAATCATTTTAGGACAAAATCTTATCTCAAAACTATCGTAAAACAATGTAGGCATTAATCTGCGTATTTGTACCATTTTATGTAAAAGCTTTATTTAAGGTAACTTTTAGAGGCATTAAACATCTTTGATGTCTGGTTCCTATCACCACCACTGTGAACAATTCTGACTTGGTAAGTTTCTCCTCAACAGGGCATTTCACATCAGACCACTCTGAATGGCATTGTTTACATCTTAACCATTAAATTATGAAGAAATTTTGAAATAAACGTTGGAATTCCCCTTTAAGATTGCTGGGTCGTAAACCTCGTATTCTAACTTTTACTGCATAATTTCATTGTAGGCTGTTAGAAACAAGTAGACAGTAGTTAAGGAAAGAGTAATGTGAAAGTTCTTTTATTTTAAAACATTTCTCCTTTTTCCTAACCTTGTGTTTTACAACGAACAACCATAAAATAATAAAACAAATAATGATAAAAATAACATTGTACACATTTAAAATAAAGAGTTTTCTCAGTGCGACCTAAATTCGATCTCTATTTCTTTAAAACAACACACTAAAGTTTACCAGATGCCCTCTGTACAGAATATATATTTCATGGTGTCTGTGTATGTATGTATATGAGAGATGTGTCTTCCAGCCTAGGTGGCCACTTCTGAGATGTGGTGGATGTTGGACAGGGTGAGCTGGGCCTCTTGGGTGGGATAGGACCGTCTGCTGTTGAGCCACAGCCTTCCAAACACGCCAGTGACAAGCAGCAGAACCACCAGCAGACCACCCAGCACAAAGGTTTCAATGGGGGGCATACCTGCATCTGGAATAGAGATGTGCATAGAGGAATGGGGTATTTCACATAGAGGAGAAAAGGGAAGTATTGACAGGTTAGTCAAATCACATGTGCTCATACACAGATAAGATTGAAATATTTGGTAAAGCCAACACACAGAAGAGCGGAGGAAGTTTACTTAGGCTGGTATGGTCAGAGTTCAGTGGGAGTCTTCTTATTGGTCCATAAGACACTGTGTGGGACAGTGCAACGTCTCTTCGTGTTCGTACTGACGCATCCTCACTTGAGCAGTTCTGGCATTCATAGAAGGTGGTAATGAAAGAGCAAATTGAGGAAAATCTGAAAAATCTCATTATGAACATAATGGTTCTGATATACAATATCACAGAAAAGAATACAAAGGAATTTCAATTAGACTGAAATAGAGACCATACATATAATTGTAGTGTAGTGTGTAGGGTTTGGGTTTTTCACTAATCCACTAGATCTTACATTTCAAAAACTGTGCATTTCAGGGTCTGTAGCTAGGGCTACTTTGATGGTGTGACTGAATTAATTCAGTACTACACATGATTCCGTGTCATTTGGGACCAAATTACAGTACCAAAGAGGTTGCTGTCATCAGCATCTTTGAGCCAATGAGCATGCTTGTTCCAAAATCTAGACCGGTGATTGGCTGTCTACATTGTGTTCTGCATGAAAGTTACTGAGGTCAGTACTTCTTGACTAGTCCAGTAGTCCACATCATCAGTTTATATTAAAAAAAGAAAAGGTATCAGAAAAGTATTCCCCAAGTTATCATTATTGGTATTAAAACGTTTTGCACAATACGCAGCCCTATTTGTGATGATGGAATGTGCATCAGTATAAGAGATGTAGAGGCAGGATAATCTCACAGGCTGGCACACTCCTGCAGTGCTGTGACAGATCTGGACATTACAGTGGAGAAAAACGTCTGTGTAGGAACTGCCCACAAACTTGAACATTTGGATCCGGAACAGAGCCTCTGGACCTCGTCCGTTCTTCATCACAGCCAGCGTCTGGTCATTTTCCAGCACTGGACAACTAATGAGAGACAAACATTGTGCAAAGGTTTCAGGCACTTGAGAAAATTAAAAAAGCTGTTAATCAGAGTATTAAATGTTTATTTGCTCAGAACAAGACTATTACAATGAACATAAATATCAATACAGTAAATAGTAATTTTATTATGTTAAATTGTTTGTTTAACAATGTCCATCTCTCCTTGTGGCTGTCTAGTATTATTTGTAGCTGTCGTCCGATCCCTGGTGTGGTGAATGAGTGTGTCATTATGTTAAATCAAACGTGCTGCTGAAGGAATTGAACAAATCCATGCGATGGCTGGAGGCACTGAAGAAACAAACTTCAATGAGAGACTAGCTCACAAGATATTCTTGTCACTTTTTACTGTATTTATGTTGATCTGCATTTATTCTAATGGTATATGTTGTTTTTAC
This sequence comes from Piaractus mesopotamicus, assembly GCA_023558415.1. Taxonomy (NCBI): domain Eukaryota; kingdom Metazoa; phylum Chordata; class Actinopteri; order Characiformes; family Serrasalmidae; genus Piaractus; species Piaractus mesopotamicus. The sequence goes on along the minus strand of JAILXH010187720.1, from coordinate 43,133 downwards.
AAGCACAAACACACTTATTGTCAAAGTAAATGGTTTTAAATAATGTCCTTGTGTCTAAGATTTTTGCACTGCACTTTATCCATTTGGGATTTTTTTTAAATTAAAATACCAAATGGTTTTATCAATTAAAAGTTAAACCTTGTAAAATTCTAATAACATTTTGACCATATGAAAACACAGTGATAGTGATAAATAGAAAGCGATCATTAAATGAAGCTTTCTGAGAAAGTTAATGTACGTAGGTGTCTTGGAGCGACACCAGAAATTTTCAAAGGGTGGTATAGATAGTGGGTTTAATATACAGGAAAGGCTTGGGGACCTAAAGACACTTGACAACTGGTATTTATTTATGATGGGAAATTTTAATAATGAAAATGTTATAAGAATCTTACATGGTACTTATTAAAATAATGATACTGATGTGATAATGATAACATATTCCATACCATGTATTAGCTTACAAAAAGCAGAATCAATACATATCGCTGTTGTTGGAAAAACCTTGCATCTTCATTTTTGACGTTTTTCAGTTTTTGACATAATTTGAAAATGCCTGTTACCCTTTACATTGTGTGTAAATTTCATGATGAATGGACCAACAGAAATGACCCAAAATTACTTGGAAAAAAGTAAAGTAGGTTTTTTCCTTCTCCTGTAAAATGATCATTTTGGAGATACAAGATTTTTCTCCGACAACAGCAATATACATATGTTGAAAGAGGTATTTTTTCTTGACACACAGCAATAGCAGCAGATTTCGAAATCTATGCTGTTGCTGAAAGAAGAGAAATGCGTCTGTGTTGTCATGGGTGAGCACAGCTGTTGTGGTGAAATGCATACTGCCTGAGAGTGGGGTCACATGAACACGGGTCATATAAGCTGTTTTTGTCATCAGCTCTCTTAGCAACTGTCCAGTGTGTCTCAACAACATCCTTTTAGGTGACATCCATGAAGTATTAAGGTATTCAAAGATAAATCTAGATAGATGAGCTATAAGTTGTCATACAGATGTGGGTAAAAGTATACATATAGAGTATAAAAATAAGTATTCTGTAAATATTTTGATACAATAAAGGTTTGTTTACTAATGGATTAAATGTAAAATGTACAAAGTGCTTTGGCTTCTACTGCAAACTGGTAAGCCACATGTTTAAAAGGCATTTACATTCATGAATACTATACTTTCTTCAAAGCCAAATTAACACAAGATGAATATGGATGTGCACAAACCTGTCCTTGATGAAAGTGTACTGAATGTTGCTGTATGGATCATTGTTCGGTGTAGCCCAGCATCTCTCCACTCGGAGCATAAGATTAGCTGGTATCTGTGCAAGAGAGTCCAGACAGGCCTGTCAATAACCAGCAGATATACACAATGGAGCAACTTATTGAGCAAACAGTGTTCCAAGCAGTCAGCAGATGTAGAAGGAGGATGAGAGTAAACAAGAGTGTGTGCCAAGGGTCTGATAAAGCACAGATGGAATCAACAATTTGCCCCTAGATCATGTGAGATTGTGACTTATTGGATGAATTAATCTCATCTACAGGGAACATAACTTTGTTTTGAATTATAAATGTATTTCGTGATCTGTGACTTTAGTTAGGTCCTGTAAATAACCCCTCAAAATATTTATGGGGCCTTGTTCTTCAGGTCTCTACGCAGGGATAGATTGCTCTGAAGTTCATAGCTTAAGGTAGATGTTGATAACCTTTAAACATCTAAAATGATAGCAGCCACTATTTAAAAGGCTGGAAGTAGGTACAAAGGCTCCATCTGACCTTCATAATCAGTGTTTTGTTACTTACAGAACAATCCCTACAAAATTCCTACCATAGTTAAAAGGACCCTTATCGTGAAATTTTTTTTTTTTTTAAATAGACCTCAGAAGTCATGCATCATTCTGTAGCCATGTCTTGCACATATTAGGAACTCTGCGTCTAAGCAGATTTCTCTATGGGAGAAATTAAAGGTGGGTACAAAAATTACTGCTATTTTGCCCTGTGGTAAACAAAACGGTACTAAACTGGGTACGTTTTGGGACATTTTCCCCCAGAATGTCTATGGATCCTCTGAATTGCAAGGTCGTTAAGCCGTTAAAATATAAGTAATGCTATATGCATGTTACAAGCAAGCTAACAAACCTGGGCATTACAATGATGTTGCCTGAAAGTAAGTTTATGTTTCTACTCTATGTACTCTACTACTGCCAACTTTACCATGTTTGACAAAAGTTGCTGATTTGTTTGGGGTTTTTTGGTGAGGTTGCAGTGATTTTATACATTTTTCCCACAGCAAAACCAGCTTAGACCCTCCGTTTCTTGTCATGATACTGACTACAGAATGTCTGTGGGAGTTTGCTGTAGTATGTAAACACTGTTCAAGTTTCAAAATTTACTTTACACTCCTCAGACCATTCAGTTAAATAATGGAAACCAAGCTGCAGAAACAGCCTGTTTTGAATGTATTGCTTTTGTGAGGTCATGAAAACTGACGTAATCGCATACATCCATCTATTCAGTTTACAGCCCATTCCTGCTGAAGTCATAAGGATTGTTTCAGCATGGTCTGCTTTTTAACTGAGGAACAATACAGATCAGCCAATCAGAACAGAGGTAATTTACATGTGTCAGTCGAAAAGGCGCAGTCACAAAAACAGCCTGTTTAAAGAGCATAAAGAGAGGTTGAAAAGTGGTCATGTGAAAACGAATTGGTCCATAATAGCTTACAATTTAGGTCATGCCATCTATTCTGCTTCATACAAACCATGTAAACTTTCACGTAGATGTTGTCTTCAAGTGTCAGAGAAGGAACAGTGGTCCATTTGTCCTCAAAGTCCTCATCTTTGTAGAGGAGCATGGACACTGAGAAATTTCCATCCTCTGTGTTCAGAGTGATGGTCCTGCGGGGCGGAGAATGTTAAAAGACCTTCTGAAGGAGGCTCAAGGGCACTCTCAATGAATATTGTAGCAGACACTTCAGATAAACCTCAGGGCGCACTTTAGTTACCATTGGTTACCGCTATTGTTGAACAGCAAAACAAATAATTAGTCTGAGGCTCAGCCCCTTTTAAGCTTGGACAAATAGAGGTAATTAAACCCATTATTATATACGTTCTCCTTACACAATTAGCTTCACAAGATAGCTTGGTCGGCATGACTGAGTCCTTAATGAACTGGTTATATAATGTAAAGCAGAATCTTGCCTGACGTCCACTCGGATCATGTTTTCTCCGTTAGGCTGCTGGACCATGTAGTTTACTGGGTAGCGACATCCAAATGTAATGTTGACAAAGCTTCTTGTGATGACGTCCGTTTCATTGTTGCGGATGGTGTTGGTGAACATGATGTAAGTGTCATCAGATGCCTGAAGGGGGAAAAAATGCAAAAAGTTAGACTTCAGATGCCATTTCTTTTGCTAAAATATGAATATGAATTCCAACCCAAACACTGTTGAAGAGGCAGTGAACGCAATAGATTAAAAGACATTGGAAATGGCCTTTATGCTTTTGAAAAGGACAAACTGCTCTCCACCCCATCCGGGGAGGCTTTATTGCATGTCAGTAAACTGTTCCTTCACATAACGACAAACCCCAAATCACACAGGGCCAGTCTGTATTCAAGAGAAAGGGGCCACCTCTAGAATGTTGTTATTTGTTTTAGGTCAATGCTAAAGACAGCTGGAGTGGCACTAAATGTATGGTACATCAGTGCAAATCTGTATACTTAATGAAAATAGCTATTTGTGCTACACCATGCTAAATCAGTTCATTTGTATGTTTAGGTAGAGATGTGTTTTTTAATGTTTTACATTTGTTATTGAACAGATTGCTATAAAATGGAAATGAAAGCAGCAACTAAAGCTTTTTTGACCCTTTGGAAACAATGTGTAATCCGAAGCGGGCCTACTTTCAACAAAGCAGTATGAAAAAAGCCTTCTTAAACTACCAGAGGGGGGCAGGAGGGATTTTCACCCCCCCTAAAGCTGCGTTAACCTTTTGCTGGCTTTACAAGAAATGCCTCTGTGCATTCTGAGTGAGCCTCTCAATGATCCTCATGGTCTCAAGTACAGATTTATACCCTGCCAGAGTGAAACTTGTCCTCTGGGCAATGTTACGACTGTATGAGATAGGCTGCAGGGCTGAATAAAAGAGGGACTACAAACTGTGACACTGAATTATGGTTAGCCTATTCACTACTGTTGAAAACACAGTCATCATTTCCATATAAATCAAGGTAATTTAAAGCAGCGTGGCTACTGGCCCTCCCCTCCGAGCTCTGAAAGCGCTCAGGCCATCCAATTTGGAGGGAAAGAAGAAACACTTGCTCACTCCCTCTCTGCCTCTCCCTCTCTGCATATTATAAAACAATTATCCTGTGGCAAACAAAGCCCCCAGATTAGTATTTGTCATGCGCATAATCATCAATCAGTGTAGCTGCATTTCATTTCAATTTTGTTTCCGCAGAAGTATTATTCAATTCACTGAATTAGGATTTGTCACAAAATTCCCACAGGAGTTTTATGAAATGAATGGAACGTTTTAACCAACAAAGATACAATGTAATAACCACAAATGATTTTAGATATTAAGAAAGGAACCAAAGTCTAGTTTTAACTATTTGTATTGTTTTTACAAATTCCTTTGATCATAAGGAATATACTCAGTTAAAAATGTTCTGCATAAAATGACAGTCATTAAACTTACCGTGATGGTGCCACAATCTGTAAGATTAGTCTTGATACTGAAGACATAATCATCCCCAATCTCAACACCACGACACTCTGGGTCATTTAGGTGCAAATCCCAAATCTAAATAGACAAGTAAAGATTAGTGCGTCACATAATACGGCTCCTTCCCAATTTGAGAATAGAAATGACTGAATATATTAATATATATAAACACATATTAATCACAAAAATAATTTATTTGCTTATTGGCTTTTTGGGTCTAATACAAACATACATAAACAGGAGGTTCCTTGCTGAGAAAGAAAGCACTGGGAATGATAACTTGAATCTGGTCATTGGTACAGATAACAGTTTCATTGAGCTCTGTGGGAAAAGAGGGAAATAAAACATATAATATTGTCAGAGTGTCAGACCAAAGCTATTAGTTAGCAGTAAGATGTTAGTATAGCACATACCATTACTGTATACCTACATATCTATTGGCTTCCATTCAGTACACCAGTTCATATCATCACACAGACTTCCCCATGGTAGTTATGTTATTTTATTTTGCATACTGGTCAGTAGCTATATGTTTATTAGACAGTAACTCAGTTCCAGACCCTGCCACGCATTCTCATTATTGTAGAAGACCATATAAAAGTAAAGGGAACCTTATTTTGTAATATTTATGTAAAGATAAAAAAAGCAATAATAAAAAACCCAAACTCTAAAAGTGTTCTTAATAGAGAACCTTCAGTGTTAATCTGTGACCACCGCTTAAACTTTCATAAATTTACAGATTAATTGGAGACTATTAGTCTGCAATTAGAGACGTGGTACAAGCCTCTAAGTGATTCAGATTTAGCTGGCAGAAAGCAGACTCACCATGCTCCTCCAGATATGCATCTGAGGTAACTGTCCATAGTGTGAGCAGACACCAAGTCAGTGCCAATGGAGCAGGTGGCATCTTCAAAGGCTTCACTCGCTCTGGCTTCTCAACAGTTGAAACTTCGCTCCTAAGCTCCTCTTTGGCTGTTTCCCTCAAATCGGTGAATCTTCTCCACTATTCACCCCGACTGGCCGCCAGCCCCAGACGTCGTGCTTGCACTCACCCCAGCCCTCGAAACACAGCTCTAATGAAGTAGGAGCCTCCCTCAGGCCTTAAAACACCAGCTTGAATGATGTCCACCTCAACAATGAGATTCCACACATGAATAGGGCAAGCTGGGGGGAGTCCAAGGTAACGCAGGCTGAGTAGATTTGAGGTAATAAGAGTAAAAAATACTACAGACAGCCCACTTAGCAGACACCTTACAACGATGTCCCAATACATTGGCCAGTAAGCTGCCTGTTTATCATGTAAAAGGAGTGGAGAGTTGCAGGGTGGTATCCTGTTTTGTCTGACTCTTTTGTCTGTACGTTTTTTAAAGGGCACTGCTAACACTTTACTGTTTCGGGAACTCTAATCACTCGCATGAAAAGAGGCCCTACCATTGAGTCAAGGGCAGTTCACTGACACACTGGCTGAGGAGCTGGTGTCTGACTATAAAATTATGTGGACACAGAGAATGTGGATGTTCCAGTAAACCAGCTGAAGCAAAAATAAATAGAACCCTGTTAAAACTTGAATCATGTAAATGACGTTTCACCACAGAGTGCAAAAATCCTGAAAGTATTTCAGTGTAAAACATGTCTTGCTTAAGCTCACACATTTATGAACAGGTTGTCGTATTTCAGTTCAAGTAATGCCTATTGATAATTAAACATTTCTCTCGTAGGAACTGATTAACCTCAAGGATTTCCAGAATTATTCATGTAGTACTAAGAAGCAAAAGTACACTTACCCTTCATATGGATTTTTACATTTTTAGTGATATATCTTATAATAACATGAAGATTAATCTCCCTTTACCATGAGCAGGAAGGTTTTATATGAATTATTAAAAAAAAAAAAGTTTAAATTAAAAACAGAAAAGATGAAAAATCTGGACTGGGCTTAAATAGGCCCCTTGTACCATTGAAGCCCACTTGTGTTTCTAATAAGCCTACTCACTGTATTTATTTTAATACTTGAAAAAGTTACGAACAACAGACACTCTCTTTTAAGAATGATTAATAACAACCAGTTAAACTGGAAACCGTTAAGAAAAAAAAAAAAAAAAAAAATTGCACTTAATTTGGAACTGTAAGCTGTAAATTAACTAATCATGCCATTTTTAGTTAAGACCATCAATCCGCCATGTCAATGACATTTATTTTGTTTTTTATGTATTCACTTACTGTTCCTTCTTACAAAGCTGTGTGTATTTCTGTAAATGGATGTTTGAGTCACGTAGCTAGTGAAAAAGGACATTAAAAATAGTTCACGTCTAAAGTTTGTGTTTCAAAAAGTATAGATCTGAAATGTTGTGTTTTTAAACCAGTGTTGAGTTGTTGGTTTTTAAGTTATAACTCAAACTGTCCAGACTGCTGTTGGTCACTTGACTTTGGCGTCAAACTCAAAGAAACCATCTTTCAAAATGGGAACATATGTAAGTCTTGAGCAACACTTATATAAATAATTAATTTACTCATTAATCTCCATTTTGTCATTATTACTAACCTTTAACTGTCCCACAGAATTCTGAGAGGAGCACATTTTAAAGCAAAGCTTTATGGTGATTTTGTCTTGTGATCAGGAATGTTCACACAAACATCTCAACTGAACTATAAATAAATATTTCACAATAAAAGTACAATAATTGCTTAGGTAGGCTTATTAAGGGCTTTTATACTGTATCAATATGCTAAAAATATATTTTATTTAATGGAGTTTTAATGGAAATGTAACTATATAATTTTGCTAGAACTATAAGCCAGAACTCACTATATCTTCAATAACTACGTAAAATGGCAGTAGTATTTTCATGATTTATAAAAAAATTATTGGTTTGTTCACAACAAATTTCTATGATCTAAAAATTCCAGATGAGTTTGAAAGAAAGAACACACATTTTTGTACTTTTTTAGCTTTATAGGAAAACATTTATGGACATCTGAATAATGAATTTCACCACCAAATTCTATCATGATCCGATCAGAAATAAGAAATAAGGATTAGCAAAGACCAGTGCTGTAAAGACCAATAGTTTCTTATTAAACATTTACATTTTACAACTTTACATCAAAATACATCACTTTTTATTCATCCGAAAGACAATTTCATGAGACACATGAGAAATTTTTTTTTGCCAGCAAAAATGAAATTGGTTTTCTTTTTTTTTTGGCTTAAGCATTTTGTTGTATTTTTTTTAATCTTGCTTGTTCTCACTTCAGCCAGTGCTGTTATCTCCCTTAGCATTCTTAGCTTCTGAGAGACTGTGCCATCATTCCCCAACAAAGAATGCAGTGATCCTTACTAACTCTTTTGAAACTGACAAAAAATGTAAATAACACTTCTGTGGAATAAATAGTGAAATAGTGCAAATCTGTACTAAAATGCCATTTGTAAAGTTAACCAGAAGGAAACTGACTTAAGTTCATTTATTGAGGCCATTCAGGTTTTGTATTGATAGGTGTGAAATCTTACTAGGTTGGAAAAGAATTAAATGTAATGTGACTGGTCCCAAGACTTCCACACCCTTCCAGCAGGGAAAACAGCATCATGGCCATGCCTCCCAGAAAGTGCATCTCCATTTATATTCACAAATATTTCATTTTTTTCATTGTCAATAGAGGCTACCTCTAAAAGGCTCTGTTTACAAAAGCACCGCTTTACGAAAAGGGTTACTATCCTGTTGGTCATTTAAAACTAGCAATGGGCCAAGCCTTAGAAACGCCTAAGGCTTATTACTGCTGTAAGAACCA
>JAILXH010187720.1:19400-34264 GCA_023558415.1 Piaractus mesopotamicus | reverse complement strand
CCCCCCCCCCACATTGCTAAACAGCTTTTAGCTGATGCAACTAATCACACAGTAAAGTGCAATCTGCACTGGAGTTTTCAAGAATGAAGCTCATTGTTTAGCACCCATAAAATCTGTGTCAGTCACTGACATCATTTTTCTAAGCTGGCAACTTGTGGGGAGCAGTGGATCTAATATCAGATATCAGAAAGCAGTTTCAACATAATCAGTATGATGAGAACATAACTTGACATTAAGATGATAAATTAACTACACCACTTGAATTACCATAATTAATTGCCATACAAAGTGCAAAGCAAAATAACTGAGAGTAGTGGAGAGCCTGTGTGCTGGTTGTTATAATAGTGGTCCTCTGCGCTCCCCTTGTCCTTGCTGGCCCTGATGCTCGCTGGTCAGAATGTGTGGCAGAGATTGCAGAGTCTCACTCCAGTGTGTCTGTATCCTCAGTGAAAAGCTCAGCCAGGTCAGCCACTGTGAACACAGAGGCCTCAGAGTGTTTCATGGCTGTAGCACCATGACTGGAAGAAGACAGGAAGAACCAGGTGATTATTAGAGATTTATGGCAGACATAAACCATTATGATGAGGAAAACTAAACTAAAGCATTATTATGAAGCAACCCATGAAAAGTCTTTATCTGCTTCTGTAACACATCCTCACCTTTTTTCTGCTGTTTTCAGCATAGCCTGCATGCGTTCCTCAATAGTGGACTTAATCAGGAACCGGTGCACAAAAGTGGGTCTAGGGAGAGACAAGAGATTAATGGTTTATTCTTGAAAATGACACATCCTTCTGTGAAATATAGGAATTACACAGCTATTAATTGTCACTGTGAACTAGTTGTCATTTACCATAGAAAAACAAGGAAAGTATTTCATTTGGACAACTGGGCATTTTTAAAACTCAGTGATGCTAGCCTGCCTATGTCCAGGGTGTTACACCTTTTTAGTGATGGTTTTTGTTCATTTTAAGATGTTCATGCTTTGCAAAAGTATTTTAGCTATATTTCAGAATAATCTTGCACAACCTTTAAGGTAGTTATACATGGCAGAAGTTTGCTGTGTTTCATTGGCCACAGTTCAACATTTTTTTAAACGTGCCCTCACCAACCTCGATTCCCCATTCCTTCGTTACTACATGATACAAGGCACAGATTCTTCAGTTAGAATAAGCTCACCTTAGACAGGTCAGCCTCAGTGAGCTAATCAGCTAGCCATGCAAACCTTGCAAAGCAAAGATAATGTACATAAAATTTGTGAACAATTGCTTTGTCTAACTATAAATGTGGTGTAGTACCTTTCTTTTTGTTGTTGTTAGCCATGTCACACAATCCAACGACCCTCTGAGGCCTTACCTAACACCCTTCACTTGAGCTTAATATAGTGTTGTTCTTCCCATGAGGGTAATGGTGAGGCCAAGTGAATGAGTGCTTGTTAAAACTGGAGATTAAACAGGTAGTGTGTCTTACACAACTTGCAGTTGACAGTGGGACTAGTTTAATCTCTTATGCTGTATTTCCACATTAATAAAGTTATCTGCTTTCTGGCCCCTCCTGCATGCTGATTACAGCTGCTAACGGTTTTCTTGCTAAAATCGGTTACTGTCCCTGATTAGTTGACAACTGCTCACCATACCAACTAGTGGATAAATTAGTCAACTAAACAGCTAATCTATGCAACCCCTAGTGCAATATGAATTCCTATCAAGTGGCTCACTTTGTTTGTCCAATGCGGTGCACTCTGCCGATGGCCTGCAGCTCGTGGGCTGGGTTGAGGATGGGCTCCACAAGCAGGACATGGGTAGCCTCAATGATATTCAGGCCGTTTGAGCCGGTGTGCAAAGGTAATAGCAGGATGTTGATCTTCTCTTCATATTTGAAAGAACTCAAGTTCTCCTAAAAAGAAAATCATGAATATATTATCAAGCGGCACCTGCTGTTGTAGGCTTGGTATGATATATGTTTTTCGTCTTTGCTCACAGGTACATCAAATATTTGTTTATTTGAGCAATATACATGAGCAATATAAAACTCATACTGGCCCCCATATTTCCATTCTGAATTGCAGCAAAGTAAGAGTCTAGTGTGATAGTTTTACAAACCTGAAACTTATGAATTCCATTGATCTGTGCGAACTCCATATTGTTGTCAAAGAGCGCTTTTGCAATGATGTCCAGAACTCCCTGCCACTGAAAGACAAATGGAAATTTAAACATGGTAAAATTCTCCTCATAAACTCATAAAGGTGCATGAAAACCTCTCAAACAAGAGTTACCGTGGAGAACACAAGGGATTTAGCTCCAGGGTCAGTCATCTGGATTTTCTTGAGGGCTCGGACCACAGCTTCTACTTTAGTGGAGTGACTTCCCTACAATGGGTTAAGATTCCAGAGAAACAACCTAACATACCTGGCATTTTCAGAGTTTTAAATAACAGCAGGTTTATATTTTTCCAGTAATTGACTCTGTATTGCTCTCACTTTGACAGGGATTTCCTCGCCCTGGTCTGCAGCCTGGGTGGTGAAGACGTAGGAAATTTCAGTGTGGGACGTGGTTTGCCTGCAGATGGCACACTTTATAGCCCTCTTTCGATTGCCAACACTGTACTGCTCCACAATGATCGAAATACACTCGTTGCAGAAGCAGTGTCCACAGGTGAGCACGGCCCACTGCCAAACACAAACACATTAACTCACACAGTGCCATACAAAGACATGACTGCTTTCCAAACGTCTAAAAGTCTACTAAAAGTCTAATGCAGTATGAAAATATTACATTTAAATATGGTGATTCCACAAATGGGATACCCTTTGGGTCTCACTGATATCACCTTTACAAGCATGAATGTAAAGCTAGAAGACACATTAAACATAAAGTGTCCATTACAACAACCTGCGTCCCTACTTATGAGTGATCCATTTTAAATTAAGAAAATGTACATTTTAGTTTACTTAGCCCTGTTACCTGAACACATTCACCCCTATGAAATATTTAGAATATTCCACAAGTCACATATTCAACAGGAATTTGCATCATCCAAACTTCATTGGTCATGACAAGAAGTGATATTGTAATTTTGACTGATGAGATCACTCATGACCATGTTTTCCACTATTAAATGTAAATTATTAATTAAAAAAAAAGAACATTTTAAGTTAACAATTAGAATGTCCTTAAATGTTCTCATTCCATTAGCAATAATGCTAGTTAGCCACCATTTTGTGTATTTGTGTACTTGTGTAAGTCTGCTAAAACACAACCTTGTCACATTCCACTGTGGTACTCTTTTAAGCACTATCAACAAAGAAACCTTGTAAAAAAATGTTGAAAAATGATTTTAAAAGACATAAAAAGTGTTATTTCCCCTCCATTGTCATATGTAATGTAGGAGGTCATCTTACCTCCTGACCCAGGGAGCGGGCACAGATGGGACATGGCTCTGGGTTCAGACCCCCTGTGGATTTATCCTGAGACTGAAACAATTGTTTAGCAAAGATATTAGTATCATTCTCTACTCATAAAGCCAGTCAAACCTACCAACTACATCCAAATTATAACTTTTGAAAGTGAATTTAAATAAAATTAATATAAAGATGACACATTAATATAAAGTGACACATTCAAATTTTACTTATATAACAAACGTGAATAAACCCTAAAAATCCTACTACTGGACCAGATCAAATTTGCTTGTTAAATAACTACATACTAATTATCCACTATCAAACTGGGGACTTTCTAGGCTAAAGTGCTGCACCGATATTAGCATTTTCCCTCATCTAGCGCTTTGAATTCAGTTCATGAAGACTTTGATAACTAGGTGATGAGCTAAATCAGGTGCATTTAATGAGGCAGTGTGCTGCAGTCTACAGTGTTTTGGCCTACGAGGACTGGATGATTTACATGTTACTTGTCACACAATGGCATAGAAAGAATACTGGACTGCTGTAATCTCACATGGACATTATCACGGTCTGATCCACATCTACTACCTTTCATAGTGCATTTTCTTAACGAATCATACTCTTAAAATTCAATACAGTTAGAAGTTATGCTTTTTCAAAATTCCAGAACTCTGTGAACTCAGAAAAGCTTAGCCAATACTACAAATGTTTAGTAGTTACCTTCTCCAGGTTGTTGAGGTACAGCAATTGTCCAAGTTTCTTCTGCAGCTGAGATTTTGCCACAGCTCTGTCATTCAACAGTTTCACTCTATTCTGCTCCACCTGAATAAAAACAAATGGGCAAACACAGACATAAACAGTTAACACAGATATAGTGTGCTATCAGAGTGCTACTGTCTATGCTCTGTTCTGCTCACCTCATGTGGCTCTATGATGTGCAGTACTTTAGGTTTGGGCTCATCAGGAAGACGCACACGCAGCCTTTCTGTAGCCATGCCCAGCTCATCTATTGCTGACACGCGATCCCTCAGTGTCATCCAGTACTCATGCAACACCTGAAAGAGCCACATCATATTTGTTTATGTTGTATAATAGGCACTGAAAAAAGTTTGAAAAATACAGATTTTTATTTAAAATTATGTCAGTGATCAAGCCGAAATCATTCGAGTTGCATCAATGGGCCAAATCCAGCTTTACACTGCATTTACATTGATCCAGCACAGCAATGGATGTGAATGCAGCCCCATTCTTCTGCTGTCTGTATATGGGTGTTACGAGGGCAGTGAAGGGTCACCTGTGAAATCCAACTGAAACTGTCTCGCTAAATCAATATTTATGTAATTAATGCTTCGATTGCTCTGAATAATCAAAAAGCCAACACAGTGTGTATCATTAATATTTTTCAAAACATTGATTAGATTAAAACTGGACAGATTTGCGTTTGAGGAACAGAGATTGATTATCACTTGCAGTCAACATCAATGATTTCAAGAGATAAATCAGTTGTGTTGAAATATTTGTTCTTCTGCCGCTCCTATATATCGTACAGGAACGTTTGATAAGCAGAATGAACCTGGTATCTGATTGTTTATCATCACATTGCCTGGGATCATGCACGGCAATTCCTAAATTTGACATGTCAGACTCATCATGCGGCACATGGCCGTATTTGACCGACACTTGTGACAGAAAATAAACAGAATCTGTTGTGGTGCATTGCTGCTCTAGAGCAATGTAAATGCTGCGTTACTTTTTAATTTTACATACTTTGCCTTCCAAGAGACAAAAAGAAGATTTAGGTTTAGAGTTTATGTTTCTACACGCTATACTGGGTGCATGATCACAGACCTTGTACTCTTTTTTCCAGGACTCAAACAGTTCCATAAAGGTATTGCCCTCCTCTATGAGTTCAGACTCCATGCGGCGGATCTTGGCAAAAGACAAGATGGCCTTTAAAGTACGCTCCGTTTCACTGGCTGCCCACAGACCACGGCTGGTAGTGGGCAGTCTGTCGTCCACCAGCCCATCCTCGTCCTCAATCATTTCCTCAAATATGGCTGTTTGGCCTTTAACACTGCCAGTGATGCATACAAAATTCTTTCAGAAGTGTATTCTTGTTTTTTTAATTAAGTCAAAGAAGTGTTTTTTTTCCTTTTACTTACGTGTGTGAGAATAATTTTGACTCATATTCTGTGAAGAGTTCATCAGCTTTGCAAAACACACAGCTATAAAATGAAACAGAATCAAACCCAGAAATTTAACATAGTAGTATTTTGCTAGATTTTTTAGATAGATTAGATTTTAGATATAATGTAGGACAAAGTCCAAAAATAACTCAAACTTAAAAAAGACAAGTGAAATAAGTGAACATGTTAACTGAAAAGTACTTACTTGTTGAGTGGAAGGCGAACAGGCCTGAGGTGACAAACGGTCGCCTCTTCAATGACTTCCTGAGAAGGCTGAGCTTCTAGCTTTTTCACAGCATCCTGAACAGTTTTCTGGGATTTCATCAGCTCATCCATCTGAGTACTAAGTAAAAACTGGAGTCCACGCGCATCCCGGAACCTTGGAAGAAACAGAACGAACATTTCAAAATATGTTCAACCAGACTGATATGATATTAAGTAGAATCCCCAAAGAACTTCAACTGCTTTACTTGTCTGCCATTGAGAGTTTGTTGGCTTGCTGTTTATAGCTGCAGGTGAGCTCGTTCTGGATGCGGCTGACCAAGTCATCATCCATGGAGTACTGAATGGCCTGCTGGATGACGTCCAACCACCAGGGGGAGCGCAGGTTAACCTAAAACAGAGCAGACTTGGTGACGTGTGATTGTTTATGCATTTGGAACCAAATTACTCACGAGGAATTCTACCTTGCGTTTGAGCTCTCTGATGTTCTGAAGGACGGGCAGTAGGTTCTGCTGAGCCTCGGACACTTCAGAGCTGACCTTGGTCATGTAATGCTGTTTCAGCTGCTCTGCCTAATTAGAGAACACAGATTCAATGGATGAACCCATTCTGAAAATTTTATCACAAAGTATTTTTATTCATTTTATGCCTCTCCAGTGGAATTTGTAAGATTTTCCACTGAACCTCCAGTATTTTATTGAATACAACAATCCTGTGTAGTGTTTGTTTTACAGACTGGAAACTGACACTCACATTATAAGCATCTTTGAAATTGTACAATCTAATGTTCTGGACTAATGTCATTCGGTAGCGTAGGAGACTTTTACTCTCAGACATAGGAATGATCCCTGTCATCTAAAACTCAGACGGCATAAATTACTGAACTAACCTCCTCTTTTAGACGGTCATCTCGAAGAGTAGGGGGTATACCAGGATGCTTTGCATTTAGCAGCTCCATCAAATTGTGTGTGGCATGAAGTCTCTATATTTAGAATGAATGACATCACAGTCAAGATGTATGGCAAACTGAAAAAACACTTATTTTCTCCATGACTGAGAAGCACAGATATGTCTTCACAGAGGTAGTGGGCAGTGCTGTACCTGCAGAGAGTCTGTTTTGAGTCGGTCCTTGTGCTCCTCTGATGACCGAAGAACTTCTCTGTACATCTCTGCTGCCTCCACAAACTCACCTAGCAGGGTCACAATCATGCATATTTGTAAACATTTTGAACAGAAACCCACTAAACTCTGCACAGGACTAGTATGCTGTTTTAGTAGACACTACCTCTGATGATGTGGATTCCTGCCAGACCGTTGAGAGCACAGACTAGCTGCCTGTGAGCCTCCTCACACTCAACACGGCACTTCTTCTGCAGAGATTTCAGCAGCTCCTCCATTGTCATTGTACTGAATAATGCAGGAAGTTAATCCGGAATCATATACAAGATAAACATATACAAAAAGTACAGGTAATTCAATCTTTGAGATGTAAACAAAGTCATTCAGAGTGTTTTGCTGCAAATGGTTTATTGTGGAGAAACCCAAGCACTCAGATTTCTTTATAGTGGTGGTGAGAGGAACCAGGGGTTGCAAAGTCTACAGCAATTTTTTCAACACTTTTTTCTATACAAAATGACCAGTGAACTTACACTTAAGTAATACTGATTGTTATATATATAGTAATATTTTATATATAATTATAATTATATACAATTAGTGGTAAATCTGAGAAAATACATTTTCTTTGGGTACTATTTTGTATTACAAAGCCTTGCATGTACCTCACCACTAGGAGTGTAATTTAAAAATACATTTTAGCCCAAAACCAAACTTTAAAAAAAAAAACAGGGTCTCAGGCATAAGGCAACATATTTATAATAATTTTTTATAATTGCTATCTGTGAGGAATCTTAAAGAGGCATTTTCAGAGGCATATCACTACTAATATAAACAATTCTGACTTGGTAAGTTTTTCTAGAACACTGTATTTCATAGCAATCTCTCTGAGTGATGTTGTTTACATTTTAACAATTTAATTATGCAGATTTTTTTTATAATTTTATGCAATTATGAATTCTGCCTTTCTGCTTTTTTATTATAATTAATATATAATAAATAATATAATAAATAATTGAAGTACAGAAGCTAGAGTTTCAGTGCAGACACTAAACCTTTAACGTAATAATTATGTAAACAATAAAACAGAGATGTCTAGAAGAGTTAGTGATCACTTTCTCAAATGACTCTCTGTTTTTAATTGTTTCAGACATAGAGGCCTGTTCTGGCAATCAGCTTATTCCTCACCTCTTCTGGAAGGGCAGAAACTCTCCCCGGACGGCCTGAGGATGGCAGCAGGCCTGACGCAGGCGAAGGAGCGGGTACAGGATGGTGTTGACCGTGCGTCGGTCCAGGCTGCCCAACTTCAGTGACCAGTCAGAGATCTTCCTCAGTTTCACAAGGGCATCCTGAGAGCAGACCTCATGCTGGCGGTGGTAGAAGTGGCCCTCCACTGGAGAAAAGTGGAGCCAGTGGATCTCTTCTGTCTGTGGGGGAATCTGGATCTGAAATCAACACAAACGTTCAAAAGTTTTCATTTGTAGCACATCTGTCCAAGAAACCAACCCATAAGATATCACAATTGTACATTTGAGGAAAATCAGTTCAAAAACAATGATCACATGCATCAATGATCTTAAACTACATGGCAAAAGAATGTTTAAAGCTCCTGTGAAGACACTGGATTAAGAGTGCAGACAGCCAACCTGGTCGATGACATCTTTTTTTGCTGATCGCCATAGGAGCAGGCCGATGACATTGTACAGTGGTCCTGTGTTTCCACGTCGGTATGGCCTATAGAGCAGCTGGTCCCACCAGTACTTCACCCAGTATGGATCAACTCCAAGAAACAGCACAAGGCCATACAAATCTGTCGAGCAGAAACATCAGTTACTGTCACAGTGGTATGCAAATGTTTGAACACCCCTTGTCAAATGACATGTTTTGTTGATTTTCTAAGTAAAAATGAGCTAAAACGTCCCCAGGGAACAAACCTAAATATGGCATTTGTCTGCTAATTTTAGTGCACAGTGTTGATTTATTTGCTGAGTTTAACATATTGGAAAAAAATAAAACATCAAATATAAAAATGGTTGCATACATTTGCACAGGCCACATTTTATGCTTTATTTATTTCCAATATCTTAATTAAGCAGATAAACAGTAATTGTGCATTAAGATGTGCAGAAGTGTGTTCTCTCTAGAGGATATGTTTACTTATTTTTTAAAAATGTCATTTGCCCATAGTGCCCAAACACTTGCATACAGCTGGCACAAAAATATACCAGATCAGTTGACACAAAATAATACACCCCCAAAATTTAATTCTATGTATCAGCGTAATGAGATAGCTCACCTTCTAAACCTCTCTGTACAGGAGTTCCACTTACACACCAGCGATTAATGGATGTGAGTCTTAAAGCCATCTCAGCAGCCTAAAGAGAAGAGAGAGCATGAAAAAATTCTGGATCCTAAGTCCCAAAACCTCTCAATTCGACCAAATCTACTCGTACTCCACTGTATAGTGAGAAATGTTAAGATCTATCCAGTCAACTTACCTTGGCTGTGGTGCACTCCACCATCTGAGCCTCATCCAGACACACGCGCCACCACTCCACAGCCACTAGTGGGCTGGGGACGGCCATGTAGCGCTTCTGGTTGCGGAAGCGTCTGCCGTCTTTGCTGTTGCTATGAGGGAGGTCCACATAATTTAGTTCAGTACGCAGCACGTCATAAGTGGTGATGACCACATCCTGTTCAGCTAGGATGTGGGGCTGGATAAAACCGTGCCTCTTCACACCCTGGTACACCTGAGTAACAAAGAGTCTTCTTAATTTAATCATATCTGTACAAAATCCAGAGGTATGTGAAAATAGCAGTGAGCAAAGATCTTTTCCCCTGCATTTATACTGAGAGGCCACTACTGGTGCTATGTGGTGTGTATTCTAAAGTAAATACATCCTACTGTACATATCCTAAATTAAAAATGTAGATATATGCTATATGGAATACATGCACAATTAGTTCCAAATTCCAACACATAACAAAATGTCCAAATACGAATCTCGCCCAAGCAAATCCCAGTTTGCAGCCTGGAGGACAGCAGCATTACCCATTACGCTATACTAACCAGCTTACCAGTACTCGGAGTGAGGCGGAGCGGATGTGGTGGTTGATCTCCTCTACCCACTGATGGCAGATGGAGCTGGGGGAAATGATGAGAGTGGCACCAGTGGGCACAGGCGTCATGGCCACCAAGCAGTGTGGGCAGTAGAACGGTGTAGTCTCCAGGTTCTCTTCCTTATAGTTGACACACTCTGCATGTTGCCATAGCAAGCAGTTCATACACTGTACGCGAGCCTTATAGTCCACCAGGCCCAGCTCTCCACAGATACACTCAAAGCGGTAATCTGGTGTGTTGAAGGGGACCACAGATGCTCTGGTTGGGGGCGGAGGGTCTGGCTGAGAACTCTGAACAACATCTGATTCATGACTCTCTAGCTGGAGACAATCATTATTCTCCATTTGCTCTGGCCTAACATTAGCCACAGGGCATTCTGTCTCTTTCTCATCATCAGCTGAAGTAGCACAGGGCTGGAAGTTCTCTGGGTTAGTGTCAGTGCTGGGTTTGTCACTGAGCATCTCTGGCTCTGATAAAGATCCATACTCTTGTTTTGGTTCTTCCGTAAGTGGTGGTGGATCCATGCTGCTCAGCGTGTCCTCTGAGTCAGAAGCTGTGCTGTACGAGTTCATTATGGCTTCTTTGTCCTGGCCAGCAGACCGCCGAGATGTTCTCCTGCAAGCTGCTTCTCCAGGTGACTTCTGCCAAGTAAAAAAATAAAATATAGATGACACAACACTCATTTTAAATTTATAACACTTCATTCTAAACTTTAATTTTTTAGTAAAAAAAAATCTTTCCAAATTCTGAGAGCAGGTGGACAAAATTATGGAAACATCACATGAACTGAACTAAAATATCAATTAAAAGCATCCCACACATCTCTGCTTATGATTTTACCTAATAATATAGTCTTGCTTTTATACAAGAAGCACACTGAAAATTACAAAAAAAAAAATTACTAATTGAGTATACAAGCAAAGGCAAAAATAGCTGCAGAAAAAAAAAATGCAGACTATTTCAAAACAGGAAAAGCCAGCCCTGGAAAAGAGAAACAGTGGCTGAAAGTCGATTCAAAATACGTCTAACAGCATTCCAAGAAAGACTGATATGAAAAGCCCAATTTTGTTATATAGATAAATCTGTTGGGGTTTCCATTAATTTTTTCCACAACATGTATTAAGTAGTGCTAAAAATATGAAAATACATACAAGAGTAACAGGTTTCTTCTTCTTTTCTTTGTAATTTTTTCCCAGCTTGAATGATCCAGCTAATCCCCGGCCTTTGATCTGTTCCACTAATCCTGCAGATATGAGCTTCGCCAGTGCCTTCTTAATGTGGTTGCGGTTCTTCAGACAGTCATACTTGTACATACTCCGAAGGTATGTGAAAACAGCATTGACTGAAGCTCCTTTCCCAACCTTCATTTCCTTAATGGCAGTCAGAAGCATCACACGGACGGCTGTAAAGAACAAGAACATGAACATGAACATAGTTACGGTATTAACGGCAAGACCAGATTTCACTTTATTCTCATAATTACATACTATTACATACATTTACATATCGGTTATTCATTTATTTATAGTAGTTACTGGACAATAAGACTTAAGCTTAATAACTGAAAAATGAGCTTAGACTTTAAGAGGTTAAAGATGTTTGTAAATACTCGTAACTACTGTATATGACATAAATATATTGGTTTGGAACTTGTAGGCTATTAAATATTTGCAATAATTGCATTCCTGGGGAAAAACTGCACTTTATGCCTTACCGGGGTAGTTAATTTTCTCTCTGGGCTTAACCTCACAGTGTTTGGTCCTTTGCCGTTCTAATGGTGGTGGGGGAATGTAGTAGTTCACTGATTTTCCCTGGAGAAGACATTACATAGCTTTTTCAGCTCAAACTAAAAAAAATAAACATTATGTCTTTTATGTCACCCATACTGTAGCCCACTCACCACAGGTAAAGTGAGAGCACCCTGCTTCAAGCCTTCGCGAGTGTTGCACAGAATAAGAGCCAGCACTTCCACAGTCTTCCCTAGCCCCATCTCATCAGCAAGTATTCCTCCAGGCCAGTCCACCCCAGCCAGAGGAAACTCCCTGATTAGACTGCAGAGATACAAAACATTCAGAACATAATTTTAGTAGACAAAACTACATAGTCTAATCATCAGTGAACTGCCTAATTCATGCATTTCTACAGTGTTCTTGATGGAGATGCACAGATATCAGTAGTCAATGCCAATAAGCCAAATGCTCAATGAAGCATCTATTACAACTTTCTTACCAGCCAGTGTACGGGTTATAAAACAGTTTCTTTCCACACATTGTAATCACCTCCCTCCAAAGGAAATGCAGAGTTTGTTCTGTTTGTGAAAGACAGAAGAGCATAACATTTAATTTGACCTAATCCTGTCAAGATATATGCTTAGAAAATATGAAGCAGACTGGCAGTGACAACTTTACCTTGTGAGGCTTCAGTCTTGTACCTCTCTCTCCTCAGCATCCAGTTGACAGCCTGGCTCTGGTAAGGCCGCAGCACTGGGATGAGGGCTGGATGCTGTACGTCAAAGCTCTGGCCCTGATCTTCTCTCTGGTGAAGGTGCCTGACATAATCATAGAGTTCCTCCACATTCTGCCGCTCGAGATCAGTGTCACACTCTTCCTCTTCGTTCTCCATGATCTCTGCCACAGGAGAATGTGATATTTGTTTTCATATGAACACGAAAACGTCTTTAATGCTAGAACATGAATGGATGTTGAAGCACAGACTGCAAAGGCAATAAAAACTGTGCCTAATATGAATAGGGAGAAAAGGCTACCAGGGATAATGAAGTCATAGAACAATTCCATCAGTTTCTGCAGGAGCTGATTGGCTCTTCTTATACGCCCATTTCCTTCACTGAGAAATTCTGGCCGTCCCAACCCAGACTCCAAAAGAAAAATCTTCAGCTGTACCAGAAACATACATATTCACATATAATCCTTCTGAGTGACTTCCATTGTTATAGTAAGTAGTTCTATGCATATAAAGACATTTACTTGAATCCAGACCAAACTTTTGTCCTCAGCTATTAAACAATAAATAAAAAGTCTAGCTTAATCAAGAAAATAATCTGCAATCTACTAAAGACCGAACAATCAGTATTCATGCATAAGTGAAACTTAAAATTTAAAGAAAAACTTAAAGGAATAATTGTAAATATAGTCCATCAGCCAAAGTCCAAAGTTTCTATCTTTAGCCTAGCACTCAAGTTATGAGACTAACATAACTAACAAGTAATGGAAGCTTGTACCCAAATAATTAGCACTGTGCAAACTGCATAGCTAAATCATCACAATTTTGCCTCAAACTGCGTCAAGTTTTAAATGATCTTAAACAGGCCAACTGTGACAGTTTAACATACTGCTTATAAAATGTTTTATATCTATAAAAATGGATAAGTGTGTCACATAGCTAAAAACAGTATGATCTGCATTTTTGCTGTACTTTCACCCATTTTTTATAGATAACAATATTACAGTGTAACAAACCTACATAAGCAAGTCTGAGGAGTAATAAGAAAAACATGTAAACCTGATTTTCAGCACACTCTTACTTTAAAGGGGTAATCAGGCCTAACACAGGCATTTCATATGGTCCTTGTCATAATACGTTATAACTAAGGGCACAACTATATAATAACACAACTAAGGGCAGAATTTAAGATTACTATACTTTCTGTGTTGTCACTGTGTTGTGTTTTTTTACCACAAAACCCAGAGTGCATTATGTAAACATGTCATGCAGCTATTTGGAAATCTCTCCCTGCATTAAGATATCCACTTATGTTGCTGCTGACAAATACAGGCATTATATTCAGCTTTCTAGTTTTTCTAGTCTTTTAACCAAAAAAAACTTCACTCTGAAGTCTCTTGTTACACCATAGTAGGAGGCGAGTAGGCATGTCTACAACAGATGTAGCAATGGTTACATTTTTCTGTTTGGCCGAAGAGCTCTTTTAAACACGCTTTACGCCCATACATATAGTTCCACAGTCGCAGTGTACATTACACACTCAGCAAACAAATACCTTTACTGCTCCATCTCCAGACAAGTAGCATAGCTGTATGACCTTCCTCTTCTGCAGCCAGTCCAGATCCTCCAGTGATAATCCACCAAAGGAACATTCAACAGGACAGTTTCTCGGCTCATCCAGTGTTGTACTGGGTATTTTTAGTGACAGTACATTACCAGTTTGCTGCAGGCAAAAAGTAATGTCTGCAAGCTCAATGGGAACCTTTGGATACAGATTAAATTCTCCAATCAAGGCTTTCCACCCGAGGTCCAGAGTAGACAAGGGCACCACATTAAGCTCAGTGGTGTCTGGAGATGAATCCTGGAAGGAGCACTCTGGTTCCTCCTCTTTCTCCACAGGTGGTGGGAAGAATTCACCAGCCACGTCTCGACTGGGCTGCTCAAGCACAGGGTTAGGCTGGAAGCTGACAGACGGCTCAGAGAAGATCTCATCACCCTCAACATCACCCTCGTTCCTTCTGTCCTCGTGCATGTTCCAATTCAGCTTCTTCTTGGCCTCTTCGTCCATATGGACGGGTGGCGCACGTTTCCTCCTGCTGCTCATGGTGGAAGCCTACAGAGATGAGGGCAAATGGGACTCAAAACTAAAACCTTCACTGCTCCTGCTGTTTACAGGTATTACTACATGTACACAACAGAATATGTGTAACTGTCACTCCTTGTTTACCTTGGTAACACTGTTAATGCTGTTATCCTTAAATCAACTATTCACTGTTAACACATTTTCATAACTCTCACATCAATCGATAACAACCTGGTTTATCAATTACAGCTATGGTTGCCAACTGTTCAAGATTTC
>JAILXH010187720.1:4837-18987 GCA_023558415.1 Piaractus mesopotamicus | reverse complement strand
CCCAATGTATGAACAACTTTTTTTAAAGTTGCACTGTTTGGTGACTGTTTAGGCACTAAGCAGTACTTCAATCTAATCAGCACGATAACTGAGAAGATCAGATTCTGTAGCTTAACTGACATCTCTCTCCTTTAGACTACATCGTGAGCCAAACAAATCAAGCCACTGATTTAATGTCCAGGTATTTTACTGGATCTGAGGCGGCAACTCTAGCTAAATATATTATCAGGTCACATCTTCTGTAGTTATATTACAACGTGATACGTTATAGGACACACGTGATAATCAAATTTCACATCTAAATACACATTCGGTCTGACACAAGAAACTTAAAGAGGCTTCCTGTGTCCGTTCAAGGAAACTGAGGTGAAACTTGACTGAATGTGAGTTAAAAGCATTCAATCAGTATTAGAGAAGCATTCCACAGTTAGCTACTGTGTCAGTGACCGGTAAACAGATACTAACGCCTTACGATACAAAATAAGCATGGGCCATATTTACTCAATTACTGGGCAACTGTCCTCCTTGCAGAAACAGAACAAATGTCAGAAAATCACTATCTTGCGGCTCCAGAGTTTTTATTGTGGTCCAATTCCCTCCAGCAATCCGCCATGTTTAAAAACAGGAAGTGATGTGTTTAGGGACCGAAACAAAGAGCGGAGATGTTCGTGCATTGGCCGCTAGATGTCGCCGCAGGACAACTTTTACTGCAGCTCCGCACCAAGATACTCGGAGATTAGCTCAGTTTATGGGTCAACTCAGCACATTACTTCTTAAAATGCGCGTTTTTGCCGGTTACAGCTCTGGCTACAGATGTGTGGTAAAACATTTTACCATTTGTCTTCTAATTTTTTGTGTTCCTGTGAAGGGAATCAGGAATCACACCCAGTGAGTGTTGAATCCTCCCTCTCACAGCATCAGCGTGGCCAGATTTTACAAGGACTGTTTCTTCGAGCTGGGACAGAAAAAAATACTTAATACTAAGAATACTAAGCACCAAGTAGCCTCGAAGACAATGTAGGGTAATTAAAACAACAAATAAATAAATGAATGTATCAAAAACAATGTATTTTGGAGTTTTTGAAGAATATTTGTTTCGAAATTGTTCACCATAGTAGAGATTTTCACGGGGGCTCAGTGTGTTTCAGTGGGACTCTCACACTGCGGCTGATGTGACCCGTTTTCAGATGCAGTGATGAGATGAACAGGAGGGGGGCATCGCGCAGTGAAGAGTGGACTGCAGTTTGGGACTGGAAGGTTTCAGAGGACGATACGAGATGACTTCTGCTACTCCAGGTAAGCTTTATACGTATATAATGCCGTGCGTTGATCATTTAGATCAACGGGGATGCGGTGCATGTCCTCAGTGGTCGGATGCTTTGACTGCGTATGAATTTTGTTTTTTGAGTTACTGGCGTGCATTTTTCGCAACCTGTAGCCTGTGTTACGGATTTATTGGTGTTTAATTGAGCCATTTCATAGAACATGTTTCCATCTGTGATTTTCAGGCAACATTTAACGTTAGAAGAGGACTACATGATAAACAGTACAAGTACAAGAATGGTCCAGTTTGGATGCATAAAAAAGTTATTTTCACCTGGATAGTTTGAGACTGGATGCTGTCCATGGTGCTGATTTACTTGCTTTAATAAGTTCTTAATAAATTCTAAATAGGTTTTAAATGATAGTCTTTGGAATTCTATGCAGTACACATTTTTGTGATTTCTGTGCTTAAACACGCTTAATTGAGCACACTCATTACCAAGCCCTTCATAAGCTCATAAGCTGTTAGAACAGGGATAACACAAAAATGTGCAATGCAGAATTCAGAGTTAGAATCTCTAAGTTAAGCCATTAGTGAAAAGTTTCTTATACATTTGTATAGTTGATTGCTCTCCTGTGTTTGCAGGATATTTGATGATCTTGAGTTGATCTTGAGCAATGGCTAATACATTAGACATGGATGTGACAGATCCCTGCATCGCTTCTTCTCACCTGCAGGCTTGGCTACAGATATGATTCAGCGATTGAAACGTTTAAGACCATGTGGAGTATGATGAGAATGAATTTGATCACCGTTTTATTCCTGTCTCTATTATTGCTTGGTGTGTCAGCCAGTAACATATATGAGAGGTCACTGGTGCCCAGAGCTGTGTCCCGCTCAGTGGCCCGAATGGACGGTGATATAATTATTGGAGCCCTGTTTTCTGTCCATCATCAGCCGTCTGCAGAGAACGTGGCAGACAGAACGTGTGGAGAGATCAGAGAGCAGTATGGGATTCAAAGGGTGGAGGCAATGTTCCACACACTGGACAGAATTAACTCTGATCCCAATCTTCTACCCAACATCACTCTGGGCTGTGAGATCAGGGACTCTTGCTGGCACTCCTCAGTGGCCTTGGAGCAAAGTATTGAGTTTATAAGGGACTCACTTATTTCCATACGTGATGACAAGGACGGATCAAAGTGGTGCATTGATGGGACTCCGTCCAGTCAGCCACCTGCCACTAAGAAACCCATTGCAGGTGTGATTGGACCTGGCTCCAGCTCAGTGGCAATCCAGGTGCAAAACCTGTTGCAACTCTTTAACATCCCTCAAATTGCCTACTCTGCCACTAGCATTGACCTGAGTGATAAAACTCTCTATAAGTACTTCCTCAGGGTTGTGCCATCTGATACTCTTCAAGCCAGGGCCCTCTTGGACATTGTTAAACGGTACAACTGGACTTATGTTTCGGCTGTTCACACTGAAGGTGAGTAAGCAACTGCATGCCTTATCTGAAAATCGCACTGAAAAAACACAATGCTTTGTATTTATCTGATTCAAATGTGTACCTACTTTCCACACACAATTGTATGCAAAAATGAACACCCATGGTTAAATGACATGTTTTGTTGATCTTCTAAGTGAAAGTAAGTTCCAACAGAGGGAACACATATAAATATGGTATTTTTCTGCAAGTTGTAGTGCACAATTTCTATGTACTTGAGTTCAACATATTGGAAATAAATATCAATAAATACATTTAAATGCGACATAACTTTTGCAACAAGCCACATTTTGTTTTGTTTTTTTTCTCCAATATGTTAAATTCAGCAAATAAACAGTAATTGCGCATTAAATGTCTGGAAGTATGTTTCCTGTAGAGGATGAGTTAACTTATTTTCACTTAGAAAATCAACAAAACATGCAAACTAGCATATATTATATCAACACAGTTATGTTGACAAAATATGATTTATTCATGCTTTACACGTTTGAATCAAGTAGATTCAGTACATTACTTTTTTAATTGTGGTTTAAACTAACACTTATACTTTAGGTCAAGCTGGACTTATAGGTCTTAAAGCAACAGTGTAGATGTTAATTTAACTCTGGGGATTGTTCCATGAAGTATGCCCTCTATTTACAGTATTACCCTAGATCAGTACAATTATCATATTTGTGTCTATCAATCTAAACTCTTTCCTTTGGGCAATATGCTCTGACAAAAGTGAGACGTTGAGTTTTTTACTCTTCAAATGCACACAAAACTTCCACCTGAATTAAAATTATAATGTCACCACAGTTTACTTACTTTTGGCTATAATTGTCTTGATGTAATATAATTTATTCATGTGGAAATATTGCACCATTTCAAGCTTAATTGAATGCATTATTGTTTTAATGTACACTTGTAGCATCTTTTAACTGCTTATATCCATGTAAAGAGCTAGACTCAGGTGTTGCTCTTATTAACTAAGTTTTATAGAGTGCTGTAGTCTTTTTTTCCTCAAATTCTCTGGGATTACTATTGCAGAGAGATGAACGAACTGATGTGAGTCATTTTGTGCTAGTACTTCCAAAAGTGTCCTACATAGTGATGCAGACAGCTTGGCAGGTAATGCATCAGCCTGTCAGGACTGCCCAGAGAGGGGTTTCTTAGTAAACAGCTGCATTTATGAGGACATTTCAAAATACCCGCTCTCTTCTGTCCTCACTGTGTTGGTGCTATGCAGACATCAGTCATCGTCTCAGCTAAGTAACTAGACTAAAATGGCTTTCATTCACATTTTCCTGTAAAGAATGTGCTGAATCCCAAAGCATGGGAAATAACTGATAATTGTTATTACATAATTGTTCATATAACATTAATAGTAGGTGTTTGTTTGCTTTTTATTTTCTGTATCAGCACTGCTCTCATAATTAGCTGATAGATTTTTTGATGGGCTTCAGCATCTTGCTGTACACTGCAGCTTTTCTCAAGGTTAATGATAATTGTACTAAGGTTTTATGTCACTTAAGACTTTCTAATTTGCTAAAGAGTCTTTCAGAAAATCAAAATTTTACTATGGATACTTGAGGGCAGGCTAAAATGTAAAGGCCCCTGTTTTCCCCAATGTGCTTTAGGTCAGTTGATATGAATTAAACCCTTAGAATGTGCAGTTGTTGTTGCCAGCAACGACAAAAGCATGGTGTAGCTTTATGTTATTTATTTCTCACTTGTAGCTCACTGAAACAAGTGGCAAAATTCTGTTAAAAGTGCAGTTTATCAGTTTTCATGTTGTGTTTGTAAGCAGAAAAGAAGATATTTTATTATGATATGAATTTGTTGAAAGTGATCATTGAATGTACAGTCTTGTTTTGTGGAAAGAAAAAACATCTCTTACAATTTTGCCATGTTTTTGACATTCCTGCAAGTGCAGACTTGAACCTGTCAACATGTTGCAATCACATTTGAATAGTACAGCAAGACAACAGTAACTCTTGACTTTTAAAGGTTAATAAAGAATACTAATTTTGATGGACCACATGTTTCAGACCACATGTCTCTTGTATTGGTTTATTTCTCTTAGGCAACTATGGGGAGAGTGGTATGGAGGCCTTTAAGGAGCTGGCATCTCAGGAGGGTCTGTGCATTGCCCACTCTGACAAGATCTACAGCAATGCCGGAGAGAAGCACTTTGACAGGCTGCTGAGGAAGCTGAGGGAGCGGCTGCCTAAAGCCCGTGTCGTGGTGTGTTTCTGTGAGGGCATGACTGTGCGCGGCCTACTTATGGCGATGAGACGATTGGGTGTGGCAGGAGAATTCCTCCTTATTGGAAGGTGACTATCGTTTCACTCTACTAATAGACTACATACGGTACTGTGCAAAAATCAGAGACACCCTTAATTTATTTAATTAAAACAGCCAGTATTAACATATATTAATGGAAAAAATTACACAGAAGCTTCAATAACTAAATTTAACATTTTTCAGTATTTATTATGTCCACCCTTTGCTTTTATTACAGCTTTCATTCTTTCCAAAGATTCGGTTTTAGTTTTTTTTAACAACGAAATCTGTAAGGATATTTTTCCACACTTCCAAAGTTCAGTCTTACAAGTTGGTTGCATTTTCTGCTTCTCACCATCCAAATAATCCCAAACACATTCAGTGATGTTGAGGTCTGGATGCTTGGGTGGTCAGTCCACTGTTCTAAAACCACCAGCAGCAATTTTCTTCATTTTTGTCTATTTTCTCAGTGTCCTTGACTCAAAAACAGCTACTTGACAGCTACACGTCCTTTCAGACCCATAGTGTTGAGTTGTTTTCTCACAGTGGAAGGATGGACAGTTTATCTTTTAGGAAATAATAAATCTTGGCATGTAAAACATGACAATATATGTAATATTTTGCATAACAAGACTGTTTTACAAAAATTACAGATTGTTTCCTATACATTTTTATAAATTTAAAGTAATCTTAACAAATGAAAGTATCTTCCTGCATTGGCAAATCCATTTCCATCATTTAAGCATTATTTTTTAAAACAAGCTGAATTATCTGCCTGTGCAGTTAGATCATTTTATTGATAACACTACTACTATCTCCAGTTGAATTTCTAATTGGTCAAACAATCTTATAATGTGCTATTTAACATGCTTTCACTTGCCAAGATATAATTTTTGAAGTGCATTCAGTTGTTTTATTCGGATTCATGCAATACTCAGGAGTGATTAAGGGTTCATTAGCATGTTAGGTCAATAATAAGTTAGGTCAGTGTCCGTCCACTCTAAAATTCACTGCAGTAGCCCAGCACAAGATTGAATACAATAATCTTTATCTCCTAAGGGTAGACAGAATATTCCAACATCCCTTTTTAAACATTCTCTCATGCATAATACATTCACCCTGAGCTGTCGTCCTGTGTCAGATCATAGTGAAGGATGCTTGTGGAAGGCAATAACCTGTCTGCTGGACGGGGAAATGGAATCTGAAGCTGTTTTAAGCTTTTCCTCTTTTCATTGTGTCACAGTTCAGAGATACAGAGAAATGATCCTCGAGTGACATGAATTTAAGCCTTGATACTTTATTAAATTACAGACCACTAGAGAGAGAAATTAAATGATAAAGAAATGACAGTAATTTCAGTGCAGTGATGCAGGTGGTTTTACATTCACGAGCTACTGAAGAAAATGGAATATTGTTCTTTGACAGACTCGTCTCACTGATGAGTCGGCTACCCCCCTTGTTGAGACGAAGTATTCTTTTTCTTCTCGCTTGCCGCCTATGGAGTCTCTGTGGACTAAAAAAGAGAACATCAATTGGCCAAGGCTGTTCTATTCTGGGTCAAGGAGAGTGTTTCAAAAGAGGCTAACTCAAAGCTGTGCAGTAACAGCACCAGTGACACCAGTGGTTAATTAGATTACCTATAAAAGTGACTTTGCAAAAAAAAAGAATTAATTTATGTTTGTAAATCAACCAGGTATTGTTTTTGTTTTACATATCATCACTGTCTAAACAAACCTTGAATCACCTTAAAAGTTCACACTGCAATTTATGCTTCCCACAATCCTTATTTGAATCCACCTGTGGATTTTCATTTTATCCTCTCTCTCTCTCAAAGATGAAAGATTTAAGTACTGTTTACCTGATGGTGCCAGTTTTAGGTGGTCTACCAGGTCTTGCACAGTTGTTTTTTCTGTATCTTTTAATAATTTTTTGAACTCCTGTTTTAGAACCTCTTGTTTTTTTCCCACTTATTTTTCTTTGACTTTCCCTTTCTTCTGCAAGTGGATTGTTTTACATCTAATCTCTGGAAAAAAATGGCCTCTGACTTTTGCACAGCACTGTAAGGGATTTACTTAATTTTGGACCATTTCTATTGGTCTATTCATCATGGTGACGCAATGCAAAGAGCAGGTTAAAAAAATCAACTGGTTTTAATGTGACAGCAACAAAAAGGTAAATAGTATAGCGACTACTGTCTTCAGAAGAGTCTAGATCTACAGAGTCTATGGGGTGTCCAGCTCAGGTTCTGGAGGGCCAGAATCCAGCTCACTTTGGTTATTTCCCTGCTTAAACACACCTAATTCAAGTCGTCAGTCAATGACCCGGTTGGTGTATTAAAGTTAGATTAACGTGTGCTGGACTCCCTTCCAAAATCTGAAATGAGCTCCCCTGGTCTTATTGATTTTGAGTTCACAAGGGTCCAGATTTTCCTAAAAACACCCTGGAAGGTTGAATTCATGGCACTTTAAACTTGTAATTAGCTGGAACACAACAGCATCACTTATATGAGGTGAATTGTTGCCTGCATGCTATAAACAGGCACCTAAGAATAGGCCATTCTTGGCATGCATTACAGAAAGGATGCTGGGAGACAGATGGCTCTGGTGGCATAGAATCGCCACTGAAATGTTCCTTCCTTACAAAACCAAAACCTTCACCCATACTGAACTAATGCCTGAACTTTCCACTCAGGATCACTACAGATCATAGAGGTGAGCTACAGTGATGACTAATGATGTCCAGTTTCATCTAATAAAAAGTCTCTATACAGTACAAGGAGACCCTGAGAAGGCTTCACATCCACTGTGTGGGAAACACACCGATTAAAGCATTGTTTAGTGCACATTGAATGAAGAGCACCTGTACAGTTAAGTTGAA
Source organism: Piaractus mesopotamicus (assembly GCA_023558415.1). NCBI lineage: Eukaryota > Metazoa > Chordata > Actinopteri > Characiformes > Serrasalmidae > Piaractus > Piaractus mesopotamicus. Next base: position 11,074 of record JAILXH010187720.1, on the reverse strand, counting down.
TCCTGAGAAGGAAGGACTTCTGAAAGAACCCCAATAGTTTTGCACCTAGTTAAAATCATGCTTCAAGACTACTTTATAAAGGCTTTGGATGTTAGTAACAAAGCGCTGACAAAATTCAATATCAAAGATGGATACTCCATGACAAGGGTGTCCAATCTTATCCGCAAAGGCTGGTGTGGTTGCAGGTTTTCATTCCAAACAAGCAGGAGCATGCCTGATTCTACTTGTTTAATTAATTATTCATGAGCTAAGTGATCATGTGAGCTCCTGCCTTGAAGGACTGAAAACCTGCAGCCACATATGCATATAACCAATTTTATAACATTGAAAGCCTTTTTCTACCCAAGGTCCTCTGTTATTCATTTGAGTACAATCTTTTGTTGTTCTACACATCAGGTCCTCTTCACAGAAACCTTTCTAAACCGAGCTGAATGATCAAGAACATACTTATTCTAAAACATTACTCCATTAACTTTCATTTCCACCTTTTAAGAGTACAGTAGGTGGTTGGATTGAAAACTTGTTCAAGGCCTATTTCTCATAATAATCCATGGCCTTGTACCTCAAAAGATCTGAGAAAGAGCATTCTCAGGTGAAGTTCCATGTTTTCAAAAGAAAGGAGTGCGTGCTGAGTTTGTTCATAAGCTTGTGCTAAACTAGGTCAGTTCACTCAAGGGTGTCAGTGTTTTTGCTCACGTTGCTCAGACGTTGCAGGTGAGAGTCTGAAAAGGAAGCTGACAGTAATTGGGAGACTAATTAGACTCTGTTCGACCTGCTTCCTTTAGTGACGGCTGGGCAGACAGAGATGAGGTGGTGGAGGGCTACGAGCAGGAAGCTGTAGGAGGCATCACTGTGAAGCTTCAGACCGAGGAGGTCACGTCTTTCGATGACTATTTCTTGAAGCTGCGCCTCAATACAAACACGAGGAACCCGTGGTTCGCTGAGTTCTGGCAACATCGCTTCCAGTGCCGCATCCCAGGACACCCTCAGGAGAACATGAACTACAAGAAGAACTGCACAGGTGAGGGCGATGAGGAGACAGGAATGTGCCTTCACTGCAAGCCATTAAAGTATGAGCATACTTGTGAAAATAAGAGATCAAGCAGTAAACCTCATGGAAACACTTTTCTAGCAGGGTTCATAAGGCTACATGATACCTACATAAATCCTTCATAACAACTGACATAGACCTAAACGTTTATAAAACTCTTATTTCAATAAGTGTCATTTATCATAGAGGTTGCATTTGCCAGCTTTAATGTCAAGTTGACTTAATAACCATGTCAGGTGGCACTGATTTTGTTTTTTATTAAGTTGTGTGACACTTTTTGGGGAGAACAGATGTTGTAGCTCAGTGTATATCACAGTGACATAATACCAATAATATGACATGGCTTGCCAAGTCAAGCTGATTGAACAAAAATGAACATTTTCTGTGGCCCATAGTTAAAGTGAGTTTATATCACATAATGCATGTGATATACACTAAGTTGCAAAGTTATTTGTTATAGCATCCTACTCTAAAAAAATGGTACATGATTTTATTGTGTCGTGGTTGCACACAAAGAAAATATTGCTATGTGAACACTATTGCTTTCTTTAAATGTACTTGTTTTGGCAATTATTGTGATAATGTATTACACTTTATTTATGTGCAATCACTCTACACATTTTAATCATGTCAGTTAAAAGCACTGTTTTATTTACTGTATGTCATTTTACCCCAAAAAGTATCATGACACCAGCCAACGTCAGAAAAAATGAAAAAGTGAAAATAAGTACACATTCTCTACAGGGAAGAAAATTAAGTATTTTGGATTTGAGTGCACAATTCCTATTTAGTTTTAAAATATTGGCAAAAATATATATATAAAATATAAAATGTGCCATAACTTTTGCATATGATTGTAGGTGTTGTGTCAACTTGTCATCAGAGTTGACAAAAGCAGCCTTTGTGACAGCCAACTGAAATAAGCCTTTATAAAATTTATGCAGGTAATCACCATTTTTGTTTTTTTGTTTTTTTTTGTTTTTTACTTTTTTTTACATAATTTGAAAACAGTTACTATTTGCTCTAAAATACTGCACAGAAATTTCACAGTGAATGAACTAACAGAAATGGTATATAATGACTTTGGAAAAATCCATTTCCATTATAGGTTAGAAAGGTTTTTCCTTCTCCTAAAAAGTTTTAGAGATACAAGTTCTGACAGTGACGTTATGTGTATGTTAAATGTCGTGTAGCCGTATGAACACTGCACAACACACATAAAAATGATGGTTCTTCAAGGGTTGTTTAGAAAAGAAAATGGTTCTATATAGAACCATGAACACTCAAAGAATCCTTTGCATGATTAAAGGGATCTTTGCATTCTGAAAGGGTTCTTCAGACTGATAGAGAATGTATGAAATGGGTTCCATATAACACCAAAAAGGGTTCTTCTATTGTAACAAAGTCAGGCTTGTTGCAACAGAAGAACCCTTTTTGGTGCTATATAGAACCCTGTTCAAAAAAGTTCTATAGAGAACCATCCACATTACATTCTCCATAAATCTGAAGAGCTCTTTCATTATACCAAGAACCCATTAACTGTGCAAAGAGTGTTCATGGTTCTATATAGAACAATTTTCTTTACTAAAGAACCCTTGAAGAACCACCATTTTTTAAGTGTGTACAACAAAGTGTTACCAACCTGATTATTAGTAATGATACACTGTTTAAAATAAAGGTGCCAAAAAGCCTTCTTTAGTAGAACTGCTTTTGGTTCCCTTAATAACCTTTCAGTCGAGTGTTTTCAATTGAGTTTTAAATTTTCCATTGAAAAGCTCTATACAGAACCAAAAGTGGTTCCTCAATGGCATCGCTCCAAAGAAATCTTTTTGGCACTATTATGCTCATGGAGAGAAAGTCTGAATACATATTTTAAATGTTTTCATTACACAATTTTTTCTTCTTTGCTCTTTTCATATTTTTGAAACATTTTCTCTGCTGACTGAAAAGGTGACCTAGGTAAATTGTTTTTGTTTTGTTCTTTTGGTTCTTCAGCTTAATGAATTACACTATTAATTTCTACTCACAAACATTAGCTTAAGCATTAGATTATGTAAAACAGTGCTCAAGCATGGTTTCAAAGTCCCAAATATTTTGTTCCATCTGCAACTTCACAAACTGCGAAATATATTTACGTTTCAATTTGAGGTAGCCTAAAAATAAATGAGTGAGCTGAAGATATATTGAAGGCAAACGTAAATATATATATACATATATATAGAAGCATGCAACTGTTACTGTCTGATTTTACTGGTTTTTATGTTGGTATTTACATGTATTTCCTATATGTTTATTTGCCATTACTTTGTGTAAGTGCTGAGCTCAAGTCATCACATTTTCATTCTCTTGTTTTTTTCTCCTGACAAGAGTTTAACATCGTCTCCAACATCTTCTCTCCATCAAATATCATGCACTTGTATTTGTAAACCTTCCCTGAAGGATAGGAACTTAAAGCACAGTAACAAATACCTTTTTATGAATGCTTACACAGAGAAATAGTCATAGTCTGCTGTTCTGTTACCTCTATTATTTTTTTGTCTAGAGCTACGAGATGGTAAGTAAATATTTCTGAATGGATAGCTTGGAGGCACCTTCAGCAATATAGATAGAGGTCAACTGATATCACACAATCATGTACTATATCTTTAAATCATTATATCATCATGGTCATTAAGGTGTGCAAGTATGTGCCTGTCATTACTGTTGATTGTTGATGCTGATCATCATAATATTAATAATACAGCACAAAATGAAACAAACGCCGTGTATCGGTAGACCTCTAATATATATAGAGTTATTGGGATGTTTTATGGACTGCGGTAGTAATCAGTGGGCACTTTGTATTGTAGTATTTGAGTTTTAGATCCCAATAACATTCTCTTTCTTTATCACACGCCTACTGGCTTTGCTGCATGTTCCACTGAGGGAACGTTTTAGGCCACCATGCACCTTTGGTTGCTTGTGCACAGATTGAGACCTAAATTACAGAGTTCAGAATAAAAACGTTAAGTGTGAATGTTTTTTTTAAAAATTATTTTTATATATTTTCTGTAGGTAATGCTGACCCTAATCCATATCTCTCTTCACTATTTAAACTTGACCGCAAATGTGTATTGATATGATACTGTGGGAAATACACAAAAGATATTAGCCAGAGAAATATCCTACTATGCAGTTTGGCATATCACTAGAGATGGGTAATCCAGATCCACAAAATGAAAAAGCTTAAATCTAAGACCTGTTTCTACATGTTAAACGGCGCTGCTAACCAGTAGAGTAGCTGGTTAGCGTTAGTTTAGCTGGCATGCTGCAAGCGCTGCTCACCACAGAACAGGTTCGATTCTGACTAACAAAAGCTTTACTGACACCAATTTAGATGATAATGACTCATATCTGAGGAAGCGAAGTCGAGTGGCTGATGTCAAAGGGACAGAAAGCCAAAATTAAACTTATGCTCTGGTGTCTGAAGCTGGAGCCTCATAGTTCAGCTAATGCTAGCCGGCTCCTTTCTCCTAGTTAGCTTAGCTAAAGAGATCCAATCGCCACAGAACAGGTTCGACTCGATTCGAGTAACTGCCCTGCTATTACAAGCATAAATAACTTAGAACAGCGAGAGCAAAGTCGACTGATCAATTTTGGAGTGACAGAACGCCGAAATCAGACCTGTTCTGTAGTGCTTTAAGCTGTAGCATGCTAGGCTAAGCTAACGAGAAAGCACGGTGCCTCACACTGCAGTACAGGCTCGGTTCTAGCACACTGGTGGTTGACAACACCCGTTTAGAAGGTAAAGACTTGTATCTGAGAGCAACAATTTGAATGACTGGTGCTGAAGTGACAGAAAGATAAAACATAGAATTGTTTTGTGGTGCTTTGAGCTGTACCATGCCGGGCGACGCTGATGCTAATGTAGTTATCTGGCTACAGGTAAAACCCACCGCAGTACAGTCTGTTTCAGTAACAAACGCTCATCACCCGTTTAAACGATAAACAACGCTGAGACACGAATAACACGAAGAGACTGGAGTTGGGGTGACAGACAGACAGACGTGTTTTGGGATAGGTGGCTACTAGCATGTTAGCAGTTAGCCATTCGTTTGTGTAGTTTTCTTGGATGTTTTCTGGTTCTGATTTAGCAGTACAACAGATGGAAACAGAAACCGTAACCGATCTCACGAGTCCGGAACAGCGCACAACGTCCCAGTACGGCCCATAGAACCATTTGGCTCGATAGTGGAAAAGCAGCCAAAGTGTTCATGCACCTCGGGGAGGGGTTTTACTTTCTGGACCTGGATTACCCCACTCGGCATACCACACAATAACAGTATCATATTTTTACACACTCCCAATGGGATTGCAATACCTGCTTTCTTCCTCTGCATGTCATTATACACGAAAGTCAAATAACAGCTTCAGCAACTAATGTTTTTGGGCTGTTTTTTATTTTTCATACACAAGTTCCAATATAATATGTTATTTTTCTAATAGCTTAGTGAGGAGCACAGTTTGTGTACAGTGATGACCAAAAATAAGCCATTAAATACAAGTTATTCACTTTTTTAACAGAAAAAGAAAATTACACAAAAGCCTCAACAACAAAATTTAATATCAATCGTAACCATCCTTTGCCTTTAATAATTTTGTTCTTTTCTGGAGACTTGCTTTCAGTTTTTCAAAGAAATCTGTAGGGATATTTTTCCACATCTCCAAAGTTCCGTCTCAGAAGTTTCTTGCATTTTTGTTTCTGAGGAGTTTAGATATAAAATAAAGCACTTACATAAAGCAGGAGAAAATCAAAGGGAAATCAAAGGGAAAAAACAGGAGATGTAGAGAAAAGGGGACACCTAAGACATGGTAGACCACCAAACCGGTCTTGATCAGATAAACAGAACTTAAAGCTTTCATCTTTGAGAGAGAGGAGAAAATCAAGCTCCACTCTTACTTCAAATCTGAAAAAATCCACAGGTGTTTCTGTCCATCCTTCCTCTGTGAGAAGACAACTTAACACTATGCATCCGAAAGGAAGTGTAGCTGTCAAGAAGCTCTTACTGAGAAAAGGAAGTAGGAAACAGGCAGAGGACTGAGGAAAAATTGCAAATCAAAAAAAGAAGCTACTAGTATTCTAAGAGTCCAGACCACAACATCACTGAAACTGTTTGGAATTACCTGTAACACAAATAAGTGTTTTC
>JAILXH010187709.1:0-11083 GCA_023558415.1 Piaractus mesopotamicus | reverse complement strand
CTCTCTCTCTCTCTCTCTCTCTCTCTCTCTCTCTCCCTCCTCTCTGTCTCTCTCAAATCATCCTAGAGTGACTCACAACTTCCCCATTGTGAACCTTGTGGTGTGTTTGATGCCTGAAGACACTCTAAGCTAGGAGCTGACAGCAGCCTCTAGAGGGGGAGAGAGAGAGCGCGAGAGAGAGAGCTTAGGACAGAGGCAGAGATCAATCCCAGCGTCAGCAAGTCTTCAACAGCAACAACAGGACAAACGTCAGCAAAGAGAGTGAGAGAGAGAAAGGGAGGGAGGTACGGTCAAAGAGAGGAAAGTTGAAGATGAATAGCTAAGGAAAAAGAGCAGAGAAGTGAAGGACGACCAAGTGAATAAGTGAGAGAGAGAGAAATATGTCAGAGAAGGAGGAAGAAAGAAGGTGGCAGAGAGTGTTACAGCAAACTGAGAAAATAAGTGCATGCACAAGGAGGGAAAAGAATGTGGAATGTGACAGAGAGAACGAAGGAATGACGGAGGAAGAGAGGGAGCTAGAGGAAAGGGAGACGGAGAGAAAGTTGTATGACGAGGAGAAGATAGAGAGAGATGGAGATAAAGGGAGCGAGAGAAAGAAAGAGGGGAGAGGGAGACAGCAAGAGAGAAAGAGAGTAACAGAGAGAAAAGAAGAGAAAGACAGGAAGAGAAAGGAAACAAGAAAAGAGAAACAGAAGGGGGAAAGAGAAAGAAGACAGAGAGAGAGAAAGAGCAAAGAGAGAGAGAGAGAGAGAGAGAGAGAGAGAGAGACAGAGAGAGAGAGAGAGAGAGAGCGAGTATGGCCCTGGGGAACGCACCTCTAGCAGACACAAGATCAATTCTCTCCATCTCGCTCCCAGATCCTGATAACAAGCATCAGGCAAGCAAGCCCTAGAGCTGTCTCGTCTTTGAAATGTTCAGTCTGGCGCGCACTCACACACACACACACACACACACACACACACTCACACACACTCTGTCACAATACTGTACAAAATGTAAGGCTAGAGCAAGTCTTTTTAGGTGTTTTGTATGATTATCCCCGTAAACTGCAGGCTTGTTATTCAGTTATTAAGTTTAAAAGCATACTCAGCAACTTTGGAGGAAGTTAGCTAAAGCCTGTTGTTTTAAAACTCAGCAGCCAAACAAAGCCAAAGCTCCGCCCCCAAACCAAAACACTGTCGAGGCTATAACACCTGAATGCAGGTGTTTCTCACAAACAAACTGATGACACTGTAATTAACACTATTATTTGGGTTCCTAAACTCAAGCTGCAACTTCAACGTAAAAACATGAAAGGCACTCTCTAGAGCCCATGTGTCAAACACAAGGCCCGCAGAGCCAAATCAAGCCCGCCACACAATCCTATCCGGCCCACAAAAATATTTAAATTTTCTATTTATATTAGCCTGTTTCACAATGTGCTGCACTACAGTCCCCAGCATGCACTCCAACGTAATGTGCTCTGACTCTCCTACCCCATCAACAGTCTATGGGACAGCGGTTACACCTCAATTCCACACAATACTGTGCAATTCCACACCAGTCATATCACCAAAATGCATTTCAGCTGCACTTCAACCAATATAAAGACTTAACATTAGCTCAGCAGCTCGGAAATTGAGCCCAAGTCCTAACGAACTTGCAGATGTGTAGTTCAAGCAAATAGGAAGGTTTAAAATACCGAGTTCCTGGGGACATTAAATTTTGAATATTTCACGTGTCCATGTAATATTTCAAGGTGTACTACAAGTGTCTGTATTTTACTGCTGAAGTTTTGGTATATTTTGAATAAACAATGGCCAGTTTGGGTTATAGCACAACATTCATTAAAAATTGAAATAAAACCTTTCTTTTTCTGTGGCTCACACACTCTCAGAAATAAAGCTATGAAACTTGCACTGGGGCAGGATCCCTCTTGTCACTGGGGTGGTACCCTCAAGGGTACATCTCAGTACATTTAGTCAGGGAACATAATTGTACCATATCCAATGAAATCATATTTTCTAAGTTGTATTGACTCCACACACCGTCTCATCTCCAGGCTTTTTATTTTATTGTTCTGTTTTAAAACATTAGGTTGTAAAAAGGTACAAATACATACTTTTCACCTGGAAAAACTTATTAAAGGTTCACAATTGGACCTTAAAACCACTGTTGTACGTTTGAGGGAACATTTACATTGTTTGTACCTTGACGAACAAAAAATGTACCTGCACAGAACCTTTATTTCTAACAGTGCAGATTTGATGAGATTTTTTAATATGGCCCGTTTACTGGTTGAGTTTGACACCCCTGCTCTAGAGCCAGTGTTCCATCCATTCTGGGCTACTGTTGAAGCAGCATGGCAGCCTCCATCAGAAGAGGACCTGCTACCTATATAGATAAGAAGAGCTCATTCTAAGCTAATGAATACATTATTCATTAGTACTTGTAAATTTATACACTAATAAAAACATGGTTTTTTATACTATATTCCATTTCTGCTTATAGATCCCTCTAAATCTTTTACACTGCACCAAGTCTAGGCCTTTGGTTTTTTTACCATAAATGGCAAAACTAATATTCATTTCTTTTGAAAATTTCATGATGAATGTATAAATAGATGATCCAAAATTGCTTGAAATAAGATCTCTTTACATTAACTTTCATTAAAAGTATGGAATGTTTTTCCTTTTTCCTTTTCAACAAGGAGCTGCCTCTGCTGTTGTTCATTTCTATCAACTAACTGAAACCTGGTTAGACTTTGGCTCATACTCACAGCCAGTGATGTGTCCAGGACTTCCACAAAGCCTAGAGTCTTGTTTGTTTCTCACGAAAGTGCTCCCACCCACTGTAAATCCAAACATGATTGGTTGGTTTGGTCACTTTCTAATCATGCTGGTAGTTAATCTTACACGTAAAGCATGTCCAGCTCTTGAAGGCTTAAACAAATTCTCAGAATGGACAAATACACAGAATGGATCACTAGACAATGATGCGGAAGTATGTTTTTTTTGTTTTTTTTTTTCCAGAAGACGTTAAGCCTTCTCTGAAGGCCTAGAAGGCCCTGAGGCTTCCATTATGGAGTTCCTCAGTAACAACTAGGAATTTTTCAGTAACTACTATAAATTATTCAGTATCTGACATGAAATGAATGTGTAAGTTGTTTAGTTATCAGAGTGAGGAGTTTACAGATCTTTTAAGGGGTTTAAGGGGTTCTAAGTATAACTCATGCTTTTATTTTAGCAGGAACAGAAGCGTTTATTCTTTAAGAACTGCGACTGACGTTATCAGGAAATAAAGTCATTTTGGCGCAAAGTCTTTGAATGAATCTGTGGCGCATTTAGACTGCAGCTTCGCCTTTGTGCTTTGTCTATGTACAGCTGAGTCACGTCACACTGTAAACAGTCAGCAAACAGAGGAGGCAGACAAAAAGCAGGAGGAAGCGCAGGCCCACTCACAGAACCATAACATAATTTGTGACAGTAAATTAGGCCAAGGCTGTGCGGTTTGGACGGTGATTGTGGCTTGCAAAGTTATTTGCCAAGACCACAGCTCTCAACTGAAAACACACTGTGCGAGGAACAAGGCTGCTTTTGGTTTCCACCACAGACACAAGTGGTAATGATAACACTCCGGTTTATGCAAAATACAGTTCCTTCCTGTGTGTGTGTGTGTGTATGTATTCACTCAAGTCACAGCTTTCAGTTTGCTTTTGGCCAGCATCACTTCCACATTTGCGCATCAAAAGTTTGGGACATGTAGCTTAATTTTTTTTTTTTTAAATGAATGAGCATGCGTTCTCGATTAGCAGTAACTTAACATATGAACCCTATCAAACCCAGCAATCCATTCTTGAATGAATTTGGCAGTGGTCCATTTAACTTGTTTGAATCTGCCACCAGAGGAGTCATGATACATGCACGTGCACGCTAGCCGCAGTGAAATGTATCAGTGTGTGGAATCAGCGCTTTTTGTGTTATCTTGTATTCTATTACTATATAGGACAAGTGAGCGTTACGTCAAAGCAGCAAAGAACTTTTTTTTACAGTTTACAGTAAATGGAAAGAATCAAAGGTACTTCATTGTTTTCAAATCCTGCTACTGCAAGCACTAACGTTCTGCAGAACGCAGTGGTCGGCAGAACGCTCTGTCAAGAGTTCAGTTTTCCCAACTTTTGCCGTTGACTGCAGTGGTGGAACAAACCGGATGATGATTTTTTTAGGGTGCCATTGATGCGGAACGTTTCGTTGTTGAATTCCAGACGTACCTATTTTCCTATAACCTATTATAGGACAAAATTAAAAGAGTACCGGGCATCCTCCTGCCTTAAACAAACAAATAATTATGAATAAATAAATACATAAATAAATAATCTTCTACCTAAAATAAACAATCTATGTAATTACAAATGATTCATAAAAAATTATGAATAAATAAATAATCATCCACCCTAAATAAACAATCTACATGGCTAAAGCTCTCCTCTGATAATCATCTATTTTTGCTGGCACCACGGTCACCATGCCAATGTTTGCGTGGCTTCATGCTGCCATGTAACACTACAAGGTGCGGAAAGATGTTTTTTCAATGTAAAAATGTGAACGCAGTATAACTTCCAGGTGAAAAACAGGGTGGTGCTGCATTGTAACAGCAGGATTCTGAGACTTATTTAACCAAGGAAACACAGAAAGCTTTTTTTAAACTAATCTTCTCAGGTCAATTTATTCACAACTTTGCGTGGTTAATTTTTGTTATATAATCATGAACATGCACACGTTTCATTGAAGTGATAAAGAAGCATTCACTTTATAAAGGTGTTTTTCAACTGCATTCAAAAACAAGAACTGGCCCAAACAAGAGCCAACTGAACATTCAGGTACCTAAGAGACAGCTGGAACTGTCACAATGATTAACAACCATCCCATTTACCTTATTGGCTAAAATGAAATGATGCACTGCTAGGTTCTGCCTACACACTCACACAAGAATCTACATTAAAACATGATTATGTGTAGACTCGAACAAAGCTACAGCTTTTCTTAATGCAGTGTTAAGATACAAGAAAAAAGACTTATTCTTTGGCCACTAGCATAAATGCTAATAGTACAGGGAGATTCACTCAAAAGAGGCCCCGAATATTCTGTAATAACTCTCGCTAGGACGAAGCTATCTGAACGAAACAATGTGCAATGTGCTCCTCAGGATGGTGGTGTACAGTATTGAGCAGTGCGTATTCATAGTGCGAACTTATTGGGTCACCAATTCGTTTAGGCAATGTCAGAGTGAATTTGGGCAGAAATATGGTGTTCGTGAAGTACCCTCAAAGGGTGTTATTCAGAAGACGTTACAGAAACTGGAAACGACGGGATCATTGATCCCTTCTCATGGCGGAGGCCGTCCGAAAGTGTCGCAGGACACAATCGATGACGTGCAGCATTGTCTGCAGCAATCGTCCACGAAACCTCTGAGACGCCCAGCACAGGAGACTGGGAGGTCTTACTCAACATGTCAGAGAGCTGCAAAAATGGCAAAATTGCATGCAGCGCCGCATCAAAATATGTCTGGCAGAAAACGGAGATCACTTCCAGCATTGCATGTAATGCAATCGATTATACATACGTCAAGGTATGTAACGCATTTTTTTTGGTTCAGGTTGCTTCATCCTAACGAGGGTTACAGCAGAATATTCGGGGCCTCTTTAGAGTGAATCACCCTGTATTAGCTTCTTATGTGTGCTTATTTCCAGGGACGTTGTATGGGAAGGAAAAGTTAGCATGATTCTAAAGGCCTGTAACTGACAGGGGCCTAAAAAATTATTAGCACATTTGGTAATTTTTTCTTTTTCTTTTCCTGTTTTTGGTAAAATGTAAACACCCAGAGAGCCTCCGTATTGTCCACCCTTCCTCCCCTCTATTTACATGAAATGGTTCGGTCCAAACAAGGCATAAGGGGTACTTTCTATCAGTGAGTAAGGAGTGCCGGTAGAGCGTCATGTCTCAGATTCCTAAAGAAAATTGAAATCTGGCTTCCAAAAGAAAAAAAAGAAAGACAGGAGAGAGAAAGAATTTTTCACAAAGAAAGTCTGCGAGTGGAGTAAATTTGCCTGTTGGTTTAGTCCATAGTAAAATAGGGTACTTCTAGGGTGGTTACTTAGCTAATATCATCACAGAAAATTCTGAATTCTGAGTGTTTACATTTTGCTCCTCTTTTGGTTGACATTTAATCAATACAGGTAAACTTTAAGCAAGCTGCTCAGCCGGTCATATTCTATGCTATTAAAGGAGACACAGAGCTTACAGCACAATTTGTGTTCTTTATTAAAGGCTTTATCAGCCACGCTTACTAAAGGCTGTAACAGCCACGCCTTACAAATAAGCAAGGATAACGGCTAGCTCTGCCTCAGCTCACATCTGCGCTCTCTCACTTCCAAGCTCTGACTGAGTAGTTCCTAGAATAAACTCTAGAATAAATGCTAGAACACACTTACCCAAAACTAGCATGCAGAACATTTTCTGGACACATATTGCAATACTAAATCATTTGTATCTGCCCCTACCTGGTGCCAGGCCCAACAGATGCAGCTTCAGGCTCAGCAGCCCTGTCTCCCCATCCCCACACCCCTACCAATCCAGCCCAACTCCCAGCTGAAGAAGGAGGTGAGCAGCTTTGTGTTGTGTCAGTTGTCATAAATGCAGGGAGTCTGTAAGAATTTCTTTTTTATTATTTATTTTAAGTGCATTAATGTTGAGAGAATTTTCCTTTCAATAATTTTACCATTAAATTACATTTAAACGGTAAAAGATGGCCTTTATCATATTTCTTATTGAGGGCATCCACTGTATGCAGAAAGTTTTAAGCATGTTTGGATAGTTTAATATTTTCAGGGTCGGAGTGGCCTGTGGTGGTGGGTTGGTGGGGCCCAATGTGATTTCTTTTCATGGGGCCCAAAGTCCTTGTTGGTGCCCCTGCTTATGTCACGTTATGTCATGTAATCAACACATCAATGTACCGTTATAGTTACATTCTAGAGCTATAATTGGTCATATAATAATGCTGGGCAACTTCATCTTCTACATATGGCAGCCTTATCTGCTTTTGTAAGCTAGAAAATATGTAAATTGTAAGCAAATCTATTACATACTTGGGCACATTTGACATCACAGCCTCAAACTAAACAAACAATTTTACTGTTATTGCCAATGTTTCGTCATTTGTATTTAAAATTCTTGCCAATTGCACCATAAATTGAGCTGCTTTCATGCTGAGTGGGTGCAAGTTATCTTTTATTAACAGCAAATAGAGAGAGTTTTCACTTTCTATTCTCCACTTCTTACTGCTAATCTGCTGATAAATGTTTAAAGAAAAAGAAGAAAATTACTCCTGACAATCTGGAGTAACATCACATTCAGCAAGTCCGACAGATCTCTCTGCAAACTAAATGTGCTCTGTCACTTCGGAAGTTGTTTTACTCAAGCAGTCACAGAACTCCAATATCTTGACTGGAATAGATGGGTCTTCCTTTAGAAACTGAATAATAAGGCAAAAACTCCACAACTGCAGGTTCTGTAAACAACAAGAATGTTTTGTTCTCACAAACATTTAGAAGCCAAGAATCAAAATAAGCCACTTACTGGTCAAACTAATGTAAAAAACCCTGACAATGAATGTTCATATGAAACAGAGAATATCATCTCAGGTTAACAACCACAGCACCTATTTTAACATTGTTTTCTTCTAGTACCACTGTCTTACAGAGAAGGGTGATGTGTGTGCAGATGAGAGGACAAGCAAATGCGCTAGCTGCAAACTAACACGTTAGTAAGGTGACCAGGCATCTCTGTTTTCTGGGGGACAGTCCTCATTTTTGGTGGCCTGTCCCCCGGCTGGAGCTGTCACTTTTTTAGCCATCCATATATGACATATGGCATATTGTAGGCTACAAAATGATTTTTTGACACGGTTTACAAAGTCACTTAATATCCAATTTTATCAGTCGGTCTTCACCATAGTTACTTACAGTATAACAGTTACCACGATCAAAATACATGAAACTGGAACTGCCCCACCTTTTTTATTTCATAGATAAAAACATTGAATATTTTAATGATATATTGACCATCGAACTGGAAATGTCCCAGGTTTTCCTTTCAAAAGTCTGATCACCTTTTGAGCCCCTAGCTAACCTCATAACACAAGCTAGCACGCAAGCCCCTAGCTAATGCGCTACTTGTGAGCTAACACACTAATGCTGCCTTCAAGTCTTCCTTGAAAGTTCCTACTTATGATTTCAGAGGTTGTAAGTACGATTTGATTTATGTTCAAGTGGCGTTCATGTGCAATCATCTCGTAAATCCGATATTTCTGACAGAACTTGAAGGCAGCACAACCTCGAGTTAATATGCTAACCATGAGCTAGCCAAGTTGGCTAACTTAATTAAAGGGAATTTAAGTTGGCATTGTTTGCTATAGTTTTAACTTTAATATTCCATACATTAAATTTTAGAAACTACCGTTGGCTTGTCCAATTAAAAATAAGGTAAATTTGGGCAGGAAAAATAAAGTAATTTGCTGTGGGGGTGGTGTGGGAAAAAATGGTCACAGCACACGAACGCTAATAGAAATTCATATTTTTCAATCAAAAAAATCAAGCAGTTTACCCGGGGCAAAGTTCAAAATATTATTTATATATGTCAGTTATGTATACATTAGTGTAGCTTTTAACCATCAGTGTTTTAGTGTATTATAAAGCAGTGATGAGTAACAGTTTTGTCAAAATTAACTTTTGTAAACTACTAACATCAATGGTTCAGTGGCACACTGCACTCTTAAAAAAGATGGTTCCTTAAGGGTTCTTTAGTAAAGAAAATGGTTCTATACAGACCCCTGAACACTCAAAGAACCTTTGCATAATTAGAGCGTTCTTTGCATCATGAAAGTGTTCTTCAGACTGATGGAGAATGTGCTGTAGATGGTCCTATATAGAACCTTTTTGAAATAGGTTCTTCTATTGTTATGATGTCAAGCATGTAACAGTAGAAGAACCCTTTGGGTGCCATATTGACCCCTTTTCAAAAAATCTGTAGCACATTTATGCACATTTTCCATCAATCTAAAGAACGCTTTAATGAAGCGAAGAACACTTTAATCACGCAAAGGGTTCTTTGAGTGCTCATGGTTCTATATAGAACCATGTTTGAAGAGAACTGTTGTAACACACAGAAAAGCTTTTCTGACATCTAGGTCAGATATGATTGGCGTGCAACTTACAAAGTCTGATGCGATTGGTCAAGCCGCGTGTAATGCTTTCCCCCAAAGTCAAACAGCATCTCTTATTTTAGAGCATCTCTGCCTAGTTTCCTTGTGACCCTCTTGTCCCTTGTAACCCAGCAGTGGGTTACAACCCACAGATCAAAAAACATTGGTTTAAACCACCTTTGGGCCACAAACTAACAATAAAAAATAAAACATTACTTGGAAATTAAAAAAAAAGGCTGTGTGTCCTCAAACCTTTGATGCCATGTCAGTTCATTTCATGTTAAAATGTGGAAGGACACTTGTGATGAGACATAAATAGCACAATCACTGTGAAACAACACACAAAACCAAGCCAGTCGCGTTCCGTTAGAAGGAAAAAAGTCAAGTTTTCTTTGCGATGTTGATCCTATTGTAAGTGAAAGATGACCTGCTGGAGAGGAGATGGCGTGGAGTCCACTGTAAGGCGTCCAGCCTTTCATCCTGCACGTCCACATTTGCAATAGATCATGAGCTGTGTTTATCTGGTCCAAGCCGCTCCGAGTATGTGTGTGCGTCTGCAGTGTTTTCTCATGCCGGACTTGGACCCAGCTGGTCCGGCGAAGTCCAGACAGCGTCTCAAGGCCAGATAGAGGCAGATGAAGAGTGACAGGCCTGTTCTGGCTCTAGTTAGACCTAACTTAGTCCAGAGGTGCCCTTTAGGGGGGTTTTGGACACAGAGGATCCTCAGAGCACTTTCTGACCCATGCTGAGGTCAGTGAGCTGTCTCTGAGGGAACATAGAGAAAGTTTGTGAGCAGCTTGTCTGAAACTGTCGTTATGCATGTCACAAATCATTACAGTTCCTCTTTGTGTCGTCCTCTGCATGTCATAACAACGCTGCTGTAAAGCTCTGAACAATTGGAGACTAGAATTGGACCATCATAGAGGACATCAGGCTTTATTTTCTTAGATTTTTGCTTGTGTGGCCAGTTTTATTTTTTACTTGTCCAAAAATAAAGGTCCCCAAATGGTTCTGGGCTTGGTTGGGCTGTTCTAGGAAAAACATACAATTCATACAAAACCTTCCCATTATATGTGAGGGTTCTTTGAACTCTAAAACGGTTTTCACACTCACACATCTCATTTAGGAACCAAAAGAGGTTCTTCTATGGCATTGCATACTTTTTGGTTCCAATTGAAACCTTTATTTTTAAAAGTGCATATATTACTCAAATGAAGAGTTTACACACATGATTGATGTGTAAAACACTGAACAGACTAAAGCAAGCAATTTAGACTGCTAGCCTATGAAATTACAGTCTCATTATGCAATTATTATTGTTAAGTAAATACAAGTAATACTAAAGCAACTAAAACGTATGCAACTACTATCAGTTATTTGGAAGCTACTGTGAATTATTTAATATCTACTGTGAAACTAATGTGTAAGTTCTGTAGTTATTAGAGTGAGGAACTGAATTGTGGACCCACATACAGACCCTTAGAGTTTAAAGGGTAAAAATGTACACGGTAAATAACTACTTTTACTACTACATCTACTACTACTGCTACTACAACAACAACAACAACAACAACAACAATAATAATAATAATAATAATAAAGCAATTATAGATAGATAGATAGATAGATAGATAGATAGATAGATAGATAGATAGATAGATGAAAAGGGATAATGAACATTTGAATACATACAAGATTTAAAAAGACGTGATAGTCCAAAAGTCCATATCACACTGTAATATACAGTACATTACAGTGTTGTCAGTGTGATGTACAGTATTTTCCAGTGTGATGTACAACATGATACAGTGTGATATGGACTTTGTGCAGTGATACAGTATGATAT
>JAILXH010187700.1:7323-22016 GCA_023558415.1 Piaractus mesopotamicus | reverse complement strand
TGCTGTCTATTTTCTGTGTTTATGTATTTTCATATCCTTGTAGCGTCTCTCTCACGACTCCCCTGGGACCACATCATGACCCGCACTGGAGTTGTGATTGTCAGGTTACCCATGTTTTAGATTTAATTAAACCATTTTATGACCTACTGCAACATTTGTGAGTCTCCCAAGTCTAGAGATTAGATCTTTCCTGCACAGTGTTATAGCTTTAGGATGATCTTGCTACTGGGTGCTTTTGGAATGCATTCTGTTAATATATTCCCAGGCATTTAAACTTCTGTAGATAATTTCACACCTGACAAAGTCCCTTTAATGAGTAGTGAAACTTCTTCAAGATGTCCATTAGGCTTGATTCAGGACTGGACTAAAAATCCATGCAAAAGAGAGCACCAAGGTAGGATCTTTTGAATCTATGGTCTGCCGTAGTTTGGCAGCCACATGTATACAGCACTTTTGGGGCCACCTGACCTGTCCATGGGGCAAACGTGCTTTTGTAGCAATGGTTGAGAGATTGAGCAAACTTACGTAATGTTGGTAACAATCACATTAAACCATGATTACATGATTCAGAAATGAAGTAGCTGTTGGCCATTCATACTGAGGAAGTCATCATGTTTACCAGTGCTGTCAAAAGTTGACAGATTCGGCTGACACATTCGCATGTACAAAAGTTTGCACGTGCACCATGTACATACAACTTAACTTGCAAAATAAACTGTGTGTAGTGGTACGGCTAAACATGTCGTGGCCAGACATAAAGATGTTATTCTCTGGAAAGAATTTAGCCAAATTAGACAGAACAAAAAAAAAAAGACCGCTTGATTAGGCACAGTATACCTTCTGAATGGCCGCTGCTGAGAATCCTTTTAGTCTGAGAATTGCTGTAACCTTACTTTGTCTGTCATCTAGCTATACAACAGGACTGTACAAGAAATTAATCATTCTATAGTCCTTTATCTGTGGTGATGCGATGCTGCTTGCAGGACGCTGTTGGGTGGATGTTTTTGGTTGGTGGGCTATACTCAGTCCAGCAGTGACACTGAGGTGTTTAAAAGCTCCAGCAGCACTGCTGTGACCGATCCACTCGTACCAGCACAACACAATCAAACATGCCAGCACCACGTCAGTGTCACTTCAGTGCGAGACTGATCCACCACCACTGCTCTTTGGTGATCCTGACCGTTGAAGAACAGGGTAAAAGGGGCTGACAGAGTATGCAGAGAAACAGATACTGTAACTGTAGAACTACAAAGTGCACCTATATAGTAAGTGGAGCTGATCAAATGGACAATGAGCGTAGAAACAAGTAAACAGTCTGTAACTGTAGAACTACAAAGTGCAGCTATATAGTAAGTGGAGCTGATAAAATGGACAATGAGTGCAGAATTAGTCTGTAATTGTAGAACTACAAAGTGCACCTATATAGTAAGTGGAGCTGATAAAATGGACAATGAGTGTAGAAACAAGGAGATTGTTTTAATGTTATGGCTGATCGGTGTGTTTTCATAATTTTATAACTTGTAATATTTAGCAAGCTGTTACAAATGTAGTTCTGTCAGTTCTCTTTCCCAACAGTGGCATTTATTGCATTTGAAACATTCCTAGTATTATTGCTTTAATTCAACGCAAAAATAAAATGACAAATTATTGTGGGACTTTATTTTTGCTGTTATATTAATATACATGTCAAGAACAATGGATACATTTCTGTACTGTTTGTCCAGGCACACATTAATGGCTGGAGCATGAGTAGGTCAGTTGCCATATCAGGAGTGATTTGGTTATGTCTTGACCATCATTTTCCAAATTTTCCATAATACTTTATGGAAACGCACCCCTGTGTGCTCTTCACCACCTGCGACCCAAACAGTGAGGGTTGTCACAAAACAGACCGCTCTTTGCTTGGCCACTAACTGCACTGTACTGATTTATTTCCATGTTAGAATAAGAACAGGGCTATAAGTATAGGTTAGTAGTTTGTCAGTTCCAGTCATCCTCAGTTCTACAGGGCAGGTAGGTTTGGTGCACTTGCCCGAAAAAGCACTGAGTGCACCCTAGAGAAAAAAGCTGTAAATACCACTTCATCACAACTCTGTGCTTATTTGAGTCTCTCAAAGGAAATGAGTGACTTGAACTTGCAGCTTCCCCAGAAAAGAACGGCCTGATGCTGTTATCATGGCCCTGATTCTGCAGGCGATATTGCCACCTGAAAATCGCTGAGCTAAGATCGTTTTTAGGCATTTTATATTCTAAAGAATGTGATTATGTACCCAAGATAAGGAGAGCTGATCAAATCAGTAATAGATTGGCAGTGGGACTGATCTCACAGGAGCACATTAAGCTTTTTGCTTTATATGCATGAGCTGTGCAGGAAAGTTTTCAGTATGATGGAACCTTATTGCAAAACCTTTTTTAAAAAAAAAAAAAAAAAAAAAAAGAGTGCTATCCTTAATGTGATGATGTGATAGTTTAGACAAACACGCTTTTCACCTGATATTAACATAATGCACAAACACAAAAAACTGGGACTAGCATACTTAACCATTTAGTAAATGGAGCAAGAATTTAGCTTTTAAAATGGCTTATTCAAAAGGAAATCTTTTGGTCACTGCACTTGAATAACAAAGGCTGCCCGTTCAGATACATTAATAACTGTAACACCTGTAACACTAGAGCTAATCAGTGCACTGGTAGATGTGATGACTCATCATCATCTACACAAAGTTTTTCTCCTCAGTTTATGATGAGCTAACAATTTGATTTTCTCCCTGGCTTTCCATGATGCACAGTGATTTTCAGCAGCAGTAATCCTTTAAAATCTTGGCCTTATCCTCTTAAAGCTTGGCCCTCCGACCCCCTTACCACATCTGAAAAAAACAGCCTAGTTTACTGTGTCCTCTCCTAAAGTACTGCAAAAGTTAAGGAACAAAAATTAAGATGATAGTTCATCCTTAAAAATGCAACGAGCAAACAGCACAGTGAGGATTATCTACTAAACAAAATAGCTAACTTCTTTGCAAATCCTCCTTACAAATAATCGCATCATCATACAAGCTCCGTGTGCATATCGGAGGAATACGGAGACGACGGGCCAGGGTTCAAAACGCATGACAGTCCTGGCCTCCTACCACACAAAACCAACAACATTTCATACAAGCCTTCACATCATGACAGCGACTAGCATCGTATCACCACAGTGGGCGGAACTAGGCATTAAGTTAACAATAACAAAGCCCTCCTTTTTATTGGGAAGATATGATTGGTAATTGATCATTTTACTGTCATTTGAAATTCGTCTCTCATTTAATTACTATTGCTTGTCCCTCTGTAGCTTAATAGCTGGACCACTAATGACTGGCATTCTTTCCAGCAACAGCAGATATAGCAAAATTCTGATAGGGAGACAAAGGGGCTTCATTAATTTAATCCCTCACATTCTAATACAAATTGAATAGGCAGGTTAGAAGGATTTATTTGCTTAGATTTGTATTTGTTTAGATGTTCAGATAAAATTAGAACCGCTCTCTTTTAAAATAATATTTTTAGAATATCTTGGGTGCTCTCTGGGGGTGTAGAGCAGGGGTGTCCAGTCTTATTCGCAGAGGGCTGGTGTGGCTGCTCATTTTCACCCCAACAAAGCAGGAGGACGCCTGATCAAATGTTTGAAAACTGAGACCAACTGATTAAACAAGTAGAATCAAGTAGCTTGTTTGGAGTGAAAAACCTGCAGCCGCACTGGCCCTTTGTGGAAAAGATTGGACACCGCTGGTATTGAGGGCTATAACGTTCCTCAGTATACAAAAATACTGGCTTCAGGAGCTGTTGTCTGAGTATTCACGTTCCCAGCACATCCCTAGTAGCTGAGTAATGGAAGCTTATAGGCCGCTTATTGGCATCGTGCAAACCAGATGCCTAAGTCATGGTACAGGCCTCAAAAGACATTTGCTGTGTCTTCAAGAGAAGGCTGCAGTCGAGGTAGGAAGAACCTTCCTAGCTGGTATACGAAGGCTCCTCTAAAGTGTTCAGTCACGCACATTTGAGCAGGCTGTATCGACACATGGGTTGGGAAGTATACCAGTATAAAAGTGAGTACCGGTATGATGATCTATCATGATTGAATTTTGCTGTACAGTGGGTACCAAGATAAGCCCAAAAACAGTAAACCACTAGCAGCACTGGCCCCGAGACAAACTTAACATGAGCATGAACAGCTTAAATAACACTTATAAACTCAATAAAGGGCTGTTGCACCACTGAGCGCTGGT
Organism: Piaractus mesopotamicus; assembly: GCA_023558415.1. Classification (NCBI taxonomy): domain Eukaryota; kingdom Metazoa; phylum Chordata; class Actinopteri; order Characiformes; family Serrasalmidae; genus Piaractus; species Piaractus mesopotamicus. Next base: position 17,751 of record JAILXH010187700.1, on the reverse strand, counting down.
GTCAGTCACTCCTGTGTTAATTAATATATTGTTTACATGGCTGCATACGGAAGCTGGTGCTCGCACAAAGCGGGTGTATTTTTGGGCGCATGCCATGTGCATTAAGCATCATGAAGACGTTCTGTTTTGGTGGCCTTGACATGCTGTGTTCACACAGATGTTTACTTCGTGAAGGTTTCTTTTTTTTTTTCACTCTGTTGGACAACACAGATTTAACATAGCTGTCGAGCACATCAAAGAAGAATAAATCAGCTTGTAAGAGCAGCGGGCAGGGAGTGAAGTTAATGTGATGAACTTAATTTAGCAAGCCTGGAATAGCCTTTGATAGATATAGCAAACGATGAAATGTTATTTCAGACACAAACTGCAAGGTGCAAAATGGAATTTAGGATGAGTGAAGAGGTAAAGACAAACTGCAAGAAAGAATGATTGAAATCTGGTTTTGTACAAGTCCTACGAACGTGCCACGGCATGGCTTACTAATATAAGCAACGGGACACGTTTAAATCTTATGTCTAAGTATTGGCCCTATCATCAGGAGATCACGAATTCGATCCCTGGTGATGCTACAGCCATTCGTGGCCGGGAGTCCAAGAGAGCACACTTGGCCTCACTCTCTGGGTGGGTAGAATGGCCCCCCACTTCTCCCTCCATCACTCAACGCGATGCTAGTCAGTGCAGGCGTCTGTTAGCTGACGGAACAGATCTGGTGGTTGACGCTTTCCTCCGAGCACGTTCAGCTGTCCAATGATGTTGTGAGTGGCAGTTCGAAAAGATATGGAACTGCTTCACAGGTCTGGAGGAAGCCTGTGCTAGCCTTCACCCTCCTAGCGTCGGTAGTATCGTGTGATTGGGGGAGTCCTAACTAAGGGGAAGGATTGGAGATGATTAAATTGGGGAGAAAAAAGAAATATATTTTTTTAGAAGATCCTACAGAACGAAACAGCCTTCTGGGTCGTAGCGCCCGAAAAATGTGGTCTTACTCTGTTGCATCCTTGTGTATACATAATTTATGCAACATTGTTTTGTCTGTTTTTATAGATAACAGTGGGTGATACAGTGTCAGAAACCATGTGAACAAGTCTGTGTGAGATTATTTAACAACTGGACTGTTTGAGGCTGATTTGTAGGGATGCAGCGTGCAATTTACATTAAACTAATTGATGAGACACAGAGTTAAAAAAGCAAATTACTTAGTGAAGTAGTGAAGGCTGAATACTGAAGACACTGTCCTAAATGTATCCAAGAACGCTTTTCATTACAATATAAAAAGTAACATATTCAGAATACATTTAGAATACGTCTTGAAGAGGCACATGGGGAATTTTTTTTTTATACTTTAATTTACACTGTTACTCACTGTTGCTGGTCGGCAGTTTACTTCACATAATTCTTCCATTAGTACATTTCTTGAAGTTTGCTTATCACTTAAAGTATTGAAATTTCTTTAATTTTTCCTCTCTCATCACCTGCTTCACTGTTCTGTAACACTGAGATTAATGTCTGTCCCATTGCATTAATTTATAAGTCTAATCAAGCTTTAGCAGAGCCCAGTAACACCTGACATTAATATCTGTCTCATCACATTGATTTATCAGTCTACTCAGGCTTTAGCAGGAACTTCAGTTTTGGTGAAGAAGTCGTTAATTGAAGTCCTCATTGATGTTTCCTTTGAAGATTTATGATGGTATGTATTCCTAAAGTATTTCCTGAAAATGTAAACGGTAACTGTGTTCTGAAAACTGCCTTTTTAAAATGTAACTTAGACTGAATACAGATACCTAATTATTTTAATCTAAATATGTATTTTGAATACTTGTGTTCTGTTACATCCCAACATTGGTGAGAAATAAACTTAATTTATTGTTAGCTACATTAGCCTTGTAGCTTCAGTGCAAAACTAAAACCAACACCAGATGTGTCTTGGATTAATTGACTGCATTTGGCTGCCTAAGGGGCAAATTATGTCATTTTGACCAAAACATCCCTCCCGGATCGGCCACTTGATTTCAGCTTAAATAATACACTGTTTTGCTTTTCCCCTCTTTCCCTCTCCCTCTCCCTCTCTAAATGCAACATTACAAATAAACCTGTGGTTCTGCACATGGAGAACGCTGGAAAAGCTACGTCAGCAAAAGCCTGAAAACACATTGCTATGGCAGAGGCATCTGCTTCAGCGGGCCTCTGGTTTACAGTGATGAGTGTGCAAGTGTGTTTACTTTAGGCAGCATGTGGTGAAACACTCTGAAATAACCTCCGTTAATGTTTAACGAGTCCTTATCTTTTTTTTTTTCTCTCTCTGTGTATCATCCCGGACCTCTGTGTGCTCATTGAGAAACTTTGCTCAGGGGCTTCTGAATTAGAGCCTTCTTTCTCAAATGCAGCTGAGCACAAAATCACAGAGCATGTATGGAACAAAGAAACTCCAATACATGAGTACATCAGTCCACTAGAGTGTAAAATGGATGGGCATGTACAGAAGAAGAGTGCCAATATGCCAGTTTGTCAGTATTTTGGTTTCCAATCAAATTAACATGGAGAGCCTTTGGGTGTTAACAGGATGTTGTCCATGCAGAATATATTTACCAATATATAAATTAGTAAATAATATTAGAAGCTAGCCCAGACAATAATTATATGGTAATTATATGACCATCAGAGAAAATACAAGCGGTAACGCTCTGTAATGCTCACCTGTGGAACTACATTTGAATCACAGTAATACTGTTCAGTAGGATTGTTCTGCAGACAAAAATAGTTTGCCTAACTTTGCATTATCATCCGAGCTTACTGACTGTGTAGCACAATAAGTGCATTTACATGCCCTTAATAGTCTGACCATAATCGGATTTCTGCAGTTATCTGATTATTCGAGTGGTCATGTAAACAGCATACTCTGATTTCTTAGATTGGATTAAGGCCTAGAAATCGAATTAAGAAATCCAATAAAGAGATCTGCATTTTAGCTCAGTAGTCGGGTTTTTCGGTGCAGGTGTACCCAGAGAATTTGTAGAGAGGAGAATTGCGACTCTGTAATGTCTTCCGGGTTTCTCAAACGCTAGAGGGCGCTCCCGATTGAGTACAAAATAAATGGCTTAAGATGGAGCATTTGAGTAAAATCATAGTTCGTAAATGCTTAACCTCTTTTAATATAAAATAATACATTCATTTTATAAACACAGCATAAAAATTTTAACACCGTTACAGGAGTTTAAGATGGCACCTCATGTATGCTTATAACGTCAGTGAGCGCGAACAGCCGATGAGCTGCTCCGCTCACCAACCAATCAGCACTCGGTAGCAGCAGTGCTAGCGTCCTGCTTCTCAAAATCTGTTTGCTGTCAAAAAAAAAAAGAGCATACAGGAGCTTTAGTTTTTTTTTGCCTTTTCAGTGAAATACATCCATCTACTTTCTAAAATTAAAGGAAAGTTCTGGCCAAGTGATTAGAAACTATTTTAACTTTTCATTTTTAGCCCTTTAATCTCCCCCCCCAAATCATTAAGGACTCACTCACGGGCACCCTCTGCAGTCCTGTTTTTTGACATAACGGGGGAAATAGGAAGAGGCCAGGCTCCTATGAACTGGCTCTGGTGTACCCTCTGATGTCTTTCGCTTTTCTAAGTCTGCGCATGTGCGAAAACAGCAAGCAGCGTTCAACACATCACCCGCACGACGCCAACAGAACACCACTGGAGAGAAACTGAAACCAAATACATGCTTGTCAAAGTTAAGAATTTGAATATTCTTCATCTTCTGGATGATGTGTGTTCATATTTTCTGCTCAAGTTTTGCGGTTGAGTTTTACCTCACGTCTCCTTCTGGGAGTTTATTGGCCAGTTGCAAATCCAGTATATTTGAATAGATTCTTTTTTTTTTACCCTTTTTACAAAAAATGCTCCAAAAAATTGAGACATACTGTAGCTAAACTGTTCAGGTGTAATTACAGTATCTTATTTCAGATACTGAAATTTCTTATTTCGGAGACTACTGCTAAAAACTCATTGTGAGTGAAATATTGTTGATAGGCTAACACACATCTTGTTCAGGACTGATGGTGTGGTAAGGTATTCCAGTGTTTGATACAAGTTAACTTGCAAAGCTTTATAGAAATGGCATTTTAAATGCTATATGAATTAGCTAAACCAATTAGTCTGATATCTGTGTTCAGGTTTGTTAATGATATGCTGTGGGGAAGCAAGTGACTCAGGACGCGCTCAGCTTTACTTTGAAACTAGAGCCAAAGAAATGAACCTGCAGGAGACTGTTCTTCTTTGTGTAAACGTTTTATTGTTTTGGTATTTTATATTACCTTCAGTCTTACAAAATACAGAAAATACAGTCAAAGCTGTGCAGCCCTTAGCTACATGGGTATGGCATGATTTTATAGGCTATTATCATGTTTATCGTTAGCTAATGATATGATATATCTAATATTTCTGTTTTTTTTTTTTTATGAATTCTTATTTTTAATAACCCTGTGGAACTGTGTGTGCTAAATGTAACATCCAAATGTAAAATATCTGCATTAAATATTATAAAATGTTCAAAAAATTAATTTATCATAAATTCCATGTTCCATATATCCATATATCATCTAAATTACATATATCAGTGCATCTCTAGAAAAAAACATTGATTGTTCACAAGGCTCATTTTCATATTACAACCTTTTGCATTGTCAGTATTGGAAATGTCAATATTGCAATAACGATTAACTAATAACATATTGTGCAGCTGCTGCTCAGTCAGTGTCACAGGGTTTGCGTTTCGAATTTTGATGTTGCACTATAGGGAGATTTTATCTTTGTATTACCGGCGAAGTTACTCAATGTATTGACTTCATCTCAGCCCTAGTTGTTGGTATGAAGGTTATTTTGTGCAGGTTATGAAGGCCTGTGGTGTATCCATCTCCTGTTCATGGAAAGACTGTGAAGATTGATTTTCTGGCTTTATTGTCAGCACTTCACAGTGAAGGCATTTATAAAACTTCTGTATTGAAATGCTTTAAGGCTTTTCAGTTGTACATATTGTTGCATGAATCTATCCATTTTTTGATATAGAACATATCGTCGCTGTCAAAAGAATCCTATAGAACCAATAGAAATGGTCCAAAATGACTTGGAAAACAATTACGTTAACTTTTTTTTTTTTTTTTTTTACTTCTCCTCAAAAGATACCATTTCAGAGAGTTTTGTGATGATAGCAACAATACGAGAACTTTTTTTTTAATCCAGTTTTGAGTTTGTATGAGTGTCTGTGATGGTGAAGCTGTTAAGAAAGCTACAGTAGAACAGAGTGTGCATGTGTCTCTGGGTAATTTTGAATGCAGGTCCATGCAAACTCGCTAATCTTTACATCATTATTTCTGGAAAGTTTTTTGCATGGCATGAAGTGTATGTTTTACTACAATATGGAGGGGGGCAGAGGTCAGAGGCCTGGTCCTTCAGCCCTTTACTGCCCCCATGAGGCCTGCAGAATTGAGGCCTGTCTCACCAAGCAGGATTTCTTGATTAGCCAGCTAACTTAAAACTTGGTTATAACTAATCCTCACAGCACTGGATCATGTATGACCACTATGGCAGCTGATGCTACGCACCTAACCCTGTCCAGCTTATTTTTCAGCTATGGATGACATGGAATGACAATTGATTGAAGTTACAGATTTCATTCTCAAACCAGGGCTCTTTTACTCTTATAAATGGTTTACTTTCTACATATTTGGGTAGTATGATTTCTTTTTCTTTCTTCAGCGACTCCTCTTCACATTGCATAAATAGTCATAAATGATAGGCTTGCATGTGCGTTCGCACAAGGATTATTCACAGCCTGAGTATCTGAACCTGAATTAACAGCGAGAGCTGTTAACAACTGTTTTGTGAAGCTAAAAAAGCAGAAAGCATGTCTAAGTTGAACCTGCTTCACTGGAGAACTGCTTCATGTTGTCCATCTACAAGCCAAAACAAATGGTATAACATTTAAAACACAAAAAAAATATTCTTTAATCCTTTTCTCCTCATCTTCTCTTTTTCCTTTCTGTTTTTTTGTCTTTTTTTGAAACATGATGAATTAGTTGCTCCCCCCCCACATTTTAGATACCATGATAAGAGGTGTAAGAAAATATCCATACACATGAGTATCACAGTATAATGCTTTGTGATACTGTATCGATTCTCAAAAACACAGTAGCGATTTTTAAAAATATTTTACATGCAAGGATTTGTTGTAAACAGTGGTACATTCTGTGTTGCGTGGAAACCCCGACTGCTAGATGGAAATGTTGTAATCTGTCTTCAGCCATTAGACTCGTCCACTACAACGTAAATGAGTAGCCGAGGGTGCACCGCTAATGTTGCATGAGCAAACCTAGCTGACTACCACCGATGGCTGAATCTGAAAGACTTAGACCAGTGTTCTTACGGTTTGTCCTACCTCTTGAGCGAGCATGACTATATCATTACTATAGCGTAGTAACTTGTGATTTTAATAATACTTCAGCCTTACTTTAAGTCTATTGTACTACTATATCACTATATTACTACTGACTCTGATTTAGGAGTGATTTAGGCTTTCAAAAAATCCTACTTATTTTTTTTATTTCTGGTAACATTTTCTGATTAGGGGATGTAGATGAGACTGAAGTAAGTTCCTATTTGCCAGCTTCTTGTGTGAATTTTCTCATTTCACCTTAAATGGTTCTGCAGGTACATTCTGGTGCCTGATGCGTTGTAATAATTGCTGCACTATTTAAGGTAGAACGGAAAAATTTAAACAAGAAGCTGGCGAATAGGAAGCTGACTTCAGTTTCATGTGATTAAAATGACCTACCTATGGTTTTATGTAGGGAGTTACCTATATTTATGCCCAACAGTAGGACATTTCAACAAGGGAGCAGCGCAGTGTGTCAGAACAAAGCTTCCGTAATATGTTGGAGCCTCGTTACATCATACCCTCCCAACAACACATCACTGGCGTCATATGTTGGTGTGTTTTTTATACTATGGCAGTTTTCCTAAAATTTGAAAAAATCAATATATCGCTTTGCTTGCAGTATTTCAATACATCACAATATATTGAATCAGAATCCTTGTATCATGATGCGTATCATATCACCAGGTTCTTGCCAATACATGGCTCTAATTATGGCACAGTAACAACCCTGAAGTTGTTACGGGGCCCCCTGGCCCTAAGCAGCTGCTAATGTCACTGTAAAAACAATTTAACCACATGTGCATTTGTTAGTTTTTGTGAAGCCGAAACACCAAGCTAACATGAGACAGGCCCTCACTTTCTCTTGCTTTCTCTCTCTCTTCACTTTCAGGCCTTTCTCGTTTCCTGCAGGACCCTGAGCCTCAGGTTGTGCCTGTGAGTGGCACTGCCCGTTTTGAGTGCCAAGTAGATGGCCTGCCTGTCCCCACCATCACCTGGGAGAAAGACCAGGTGCCACTGCCGGGACCCACAGAACCGGACGAAACGTCAAGGTGAGTCACACTGTTCTTCACCAGTCATTAAATTGCCCTTGTACAACAGGTCACAGACAAGCATTCCGCGCTTGCCATTGTGTGTGCTAATGACCTAAAACCTGCATATTTAAGACACTTATAAATATGTCAGTAAATGTGCTGTTAGGTTTATTTTTTTATGAAATGTTGAAAAGCAGTAGTAACTGGAAGAAAGCACATTTTCTTTACGCACCTGTCAATTCTGGTGCGTTCTATAAAGAGAAAAACAACAGAGAAGCCGTTCATTTCCTGTAAGTTTATGTTAAAATATTTTCTGTGGCAGTTAGAGAGTCAGTTAAATTTTTTATTTGTGGTTTTATGTAGTGAGAATATTAAATTTACATGTGAAAGTCATGGGCTTGGTAAAAGCATGCAGTCATCATCATTTAACTTCAAGATGTCCCTAAAAAAATACCATTATCTATTATCATACTAGAATTTCTAAGGCTAAGACATCAGCTGTTTAGGGCCAGTCTTGAAATATGGTGGGCCACATCAGGACAATACTGCACTCCATGTTACTGAGACCAGATTTTTGTTTTATTTTTGCTTCTTTCTCTTTTTTCTGTCTCTTGCTCTCGCTGGAGGTTGCGGTCTGAAGTAGAACCTTTTCTCTGCAATTTCAAGGCTTCTCTCTATAACTCTCTCAGACATATAGACCGCCCACACACATTCACATGAATTCCGTGTTTAGGCTCTGAAGCGCTCTCAGTTAGTGTCCATGGATGGAAACCTTCATTGACAATGAGATTTGTGAATGTGACCAATTCATTTTCATTTACATCTGACTAAATGTAATGTCACAGATACTCAAGTTCATATGGGTGTAAGCCAGAGGATTTTTCAGTCAGTTTCATTATAAAGTAGGCTAGCTGATTTTTGCTGTGCTGAAAGACAAACGTTAGGAATCCCCAAACACAGTTTTTTTTCATAGTAATCTACAGAAGTTGTAGTTCCAACACACTGCATCGTAACTGTCCTAACAGTGGGTGCATTTACATGCACATTAAAAATACGGTCATTCGAATTTAAGAAATCTGATAGAGATCTGGATTTCAGCCAAATAGAGGTGAACTGCTTGATAAACAGTGAATACCACACACTTATTTCATGCTAAATCTGCAAAATGGCAACAAATGACTGCATCATGTTAAATTTGTAGCCATATAAGCTCCACAATAAACATAGTAAGCAACTGCATGTTAAAAAGAATGCTGTGGCAAGAAGTTTGAATTTTACGTCACATGCTTCTTTGGCGAGTACTAAGGAGCGGTGGAGGTGGACATTGTGTAATTAGAGAGAAATCTATGTATTGATTGACTTATGAAGACCCAGTGTTTTCTCATTACTGAAGTGCTCGTAAACTTGTTGAACAAATTATTGCCAAAATCTGGTTTTCTGCAGTTTTTTTCTGATTATTTTGTTATATGTAAGCATACTCAGGGCGATCTTTCTCTGGCATGGCTGGCCCAAAAAGCGTCTTATTGGCTTTGAATACACCTCAGTATTTCTGAACAAGTGCTCAAAATTTCATTATCAAAACAACCTTAAAAACTATAATATTTGAAGCATTTCGTTATTATTTTGTCCGTTAGACGGAACGGATACGCTTCCATTTTAATTAACGTTTGTCGATCACCATCTGCGCTAGATGCGCATCTTGCATGCATCAAAATGCAAGCTCTTCTGACTGCTTGCGGTCTAAACTATATTTAAAATAGTCATTTAGTCAAAGGTGGTGATCTTGTTGGTGTGGTAGTAGCATTGCAGCTTCTGCACTGTACTAATTCTTCTCTGATGTAGCAGTAAAGTTGATTTAATTGCACTAAACAGATCTGTTGTCTGTGCTGTCAAGTGTTAAACCTGCTACAAAGCTGTTATTATTAAAAAAAGGAGCTGGGAGAAGAAGAGCTGATATTCCTACCTGAAGCAGTTATGTGAAGAAGCTGAGTTGGAGGCATTGTGGATTGGACGCATAGCAGAACTCAGATGAGTTCACTTTTATCACTATATCATAATTTAGATGATTTATCAAACTTGTTTCGCCTCCATGGTATACCTTTTATTATTGATTGAGCATTTCTGTTGTCTGATCATTTGAAGTGATTTCGTAGCAATCTTTTACTCTTTTAGCTTTAATGGCCACATGGATAGTGTACTATGCTATCACTATACTATTTGTACTATACTTTCCTATACTATATACTCTATTTACTATACCAGGGGTCGGCAACACGTAGCTCTGGAGCCGCATGCAGCTCTTTTACTGCCCTGTTGCGTCTCCACAGCAGTATTAGATTTTAAGGTAAAAATAAAATAATCCTCCTTTCCAGTAGAATAAAGCTCTGCTGATCATTCTAACTCAGTTTCAACAATAAATGGTCTTAAAACTCTGAAGTTAATTTATAACTGCTAATTCACTCTTTCACCCTGAAGATTGGTGTGAAGACTGCTGGTCACTTAGCAATGCAAACAACAATCCTACTAGCCTAGATTTAAGATTGAGAACATTGAGAATTTGGAGACTTATGGACTTATTTGCATTTATAATCACTCCAGCTGGTCTCCTGATACGTTTAATCTGCAGTGAGAAACCGTCGAACACTAAAAGGTCACGAAGCTGACATCAGCTTTTCTTTCATCAGCTAGTCTCGAAAAAAATCAAATGTTGAGAGACATTTTACAAGAAAATGTTCCACTTTTGCGGAAAAGTTTCCTGGCGGAGATACAGGAAAAGCAGCTATAGCTGAGCTGAAGTGTAAAGCAGAGCAAAGCAAGTCTGCATTTTTGTTTATATTTTTTATCCTATACTAGTTTTTATATTTGCATATACTGAGACATATTTACAGCCAAGATGGTACAATGTTACTTCAATAAAATGGACTTAACATGTTGTGGTTGCCAAGGTGGTTTAATTTTTGTTGAAAG
>JAILXH010187697.1:9946-21301 GCA_023558415.1 Piaractus mesopotamicus | reverse complement strand
AAAAAAAAAAAAAAAAAAACCATTCTGAATGTGTCAATGTTGAACCCTTGTAATTTCGCTTCATTCCTCACAGAGGTTTCAGTGTGTCCACAGACAACAGGATCCATGTTTTCAAACCCGTGTCTGTCCAGGCCATGTGGTAGGTGGCTGTTCTCGTCTATTAATACAAATAATTTAATAATAAAAAAACACCTGCTATTCTGTTGCCATTTCTCTTTTTCTCCCTCTTTCCTTCTCCTCACTCAAATCAGTGACAACACTCTAATCCCTCTCCCTGCTCCTCTCCTCAGGTCCGCCCTGCAGTCCCTCCACAAGGCGTGTGAAGTGGCGCGCTGCCATAATTACTTCCCAGGCAGCCTGTTCCTGACCTGGGTCAGCTACTATCAGAGCCGTGTGTCCTCCGACCAGGCCCACATCAATGAGTGGAATGCCATGCAGGATGTGCAGTCGCACCGGGCCGACTCACCCGTGCTCTTCTCCAACGTGTAGGTGCACTTTTTCATTTTACCAAACAGCTCTCATTTAAAGTGCTTGCTGTGATAATTTAGTGGTTTCAGTCTTTTTTGTGGTGTTATATTTTGATCCTACACTCTATAGACTGTACACTCTATAGGCTGTAAAATGAAAAGGGCTGAAGATTAGGGAGTGAGTGAAGGGATGAAACCGGAAAGCGTATGAGCTCACATTCAACTCCTAGCTTTACAAGGTCAAATAATGGCAGTATTTTGGCTGTATGGCCAAAAATTGAGATCATAATTACGATATATCTCACGTATTACCATGTAGTGCATCAGTAGCAGATGGGACCGGGCACTGAGATGCAGCGAGCGGGATGGTGTTCATGGTAGGCTAAAGGTTAACCCCAAGAAACTGGCCATTCCTTTCATATTTCTGTGTAATTTTCACCCCCTTGGTAACAAACTAGAATAACATTAACTCAGACTACGCAGCAGGAGATGCTGAAACATCCCTGACTAAGTCATTCAGCTAAATCACCTAACATTAGCATATTTTTCACTGTACGTATGTTGTACTACCTGTGCTTATTTGTGGCATAAAGGTATAAAGGTTATGACAAAACTAATACCTTAAGAAGAATTTCAACCAGTATACCAGATGAACTGGTATATTGCCCACTCCTATGTTCTGTGGAGTTTGAAGAACACAACAGAAGTTATGTCATATATAATGACTAAAAACATTAATACAGCACAAGAATAGCTTTGTCCTAACTCAGTGCACATCTGCTTGAACAGATTTTGGGTAATTGGCACAGACAACCAGGTTACATAGTATGTGTGTCGCCATTGTGTGCTAGACTGCGGTTTGTGAGCTTACCCATGCGGAAGGCAAGTCTGAACTTGTGGCAGCTCCTTGGCATGAGTGTCACATCAACACTTCTGCAAAAGTGAGGGCAAAGAGGGCAACAGTCAGACAGTCACTTCTCTCAATGCTGCACGGCACAGACAAGCTCACTTACACTTCCTGTTTGTGGTCACATTATCTGACCCTGCTATAATGAGCCCCAATGAGTAGTTCCTTTAACAGGCTGATGTGTTGCAAGCTTTGTCTGTGGTTGTGTTTGCTGCACTTTGTGTGATGTCTGGAATTGTTAATGAAATATAGCTCTGAAAGTTGCTCATTACTGCAGTTTTTACCTTTTTACTGGCCCCTTTGAAAGTGCTTTACAGATCTCAGTTGGAGCTTGTGGTAAAGCAACTGCTAAGCGGAAATGCCATAAAGACTGTTTGTGATGTACCGGCAGGCCAACGGAGCGAGAGAGAACAGAGCGGCTGATCAAGACTCGTCTGAGGGAGATCATGATGCAGAAAGACCTGGAAAATGTCACCTCTAAAGAGGTTTGTTTAGACATGCATTCACTCCTGTATACCCCTGTGTATACATACAGAAAACCCCCGATAACTTGCTTTTTGTTTCGGTGAAAAATCAAATTTACAGTTTTACACTTGTCCCAGATGGAGGCGATCAGCCAAGACACATCTGGTGACCAAATTTTGCTTCTTTGGTTTGCACCGGAGCTACGAGGCTAATGTTGCTAACATACACTAGAAGTCAATGAATTCTTCTCTCAGTAAATTCAAACCACATCCAGGTCATGATTGCGGTCAAACAGATATGTGGATGTGTTCATGGCGCAGCATGACTTACTGTAAACTATAAAAATGAACAAAACTTTACAGTATAGCTGAATGCAGCAGTAAGCGTGAAAAACCGTGGAAAACAGTGTCGTGCTGAATTCCGTCTCTCTGGCTTGTGCATGTTACGCAGGCATATGGACACTAGGTTGTGTTTGAGGTTTCTGTTTTTTTGGGTTTCAAACCGAATAGTTGTTTATAAAAGACACAACAGAAATTGCAAATGCAATCTTTAGCATCCATATAGCTTCACTGACTAGTTTTGTTCCCTGTTGTAGTTCACAGTAATTCCTGCTGTGTTCTAAACAACACTGGTAAGTCTGTGCAACATTAATGAAGACCTGGATGCAGTTTGAGTAGGTTGAGAGAGGATTTGGTGGTGTTTTTCTGGAAATGATTTGGGTGACTATTGACTTCTGATGTTTGTTTGCAATGGTAGCCTTGTAGCTCCAGCACTAAACCAAAGAATCAAAATTTTGACACCAAACATTTCTTGGCTGATTAACTACATCTGGGGTGAGTGGAAAATTTAATTTGTTGTAATTTGATTGTTTTGCCAAACCTTTAATAATATACATCTACTGTTAGCAACAACATAAGACAAGAATATTACATTGTCATTTTTCTTATTCATGAGGTGCCACATTTTTTGTGCACTGAGGCCCAAAAGATCTTGGTTATGATGCGGTCCTGTTTGCTGCTTTTTTGTCAGTAAACTCTAAAATGGGTTGCCATATATGCTTGATTAAATTCTTCCTGGACTCACTGAACACTAACTGCATCTGAATTATAACAGATCCGCACAGAGCTGGAGATGCAGATGGTGTGTAACCTGCGGGAGTTTAAAGAGTACATTGATAATGAGATGATCGTCATCCTCGGTCAGATGGACAGCCCCACTGAGATCTTTGAGCATGTATACCTGGTCAGTCGTTTATTCAGTATCAGTTTTCCAGTTAAGATTCTGCATGTTTTTTTTAGATCCCCGTTTAATGTTTTAACAGTTTAAAGTATCAGTATCAGTTGTCATTTGTAAACAATAACAGACTATTTGTATTTGTGTAAAGGGTTCGGAGTGGAACGCGTCTAATCTAGAAGAGCTACAAAACAGTGGGTAAGACTGATAGACTCCTTTATTGATCCCAACACACGCTAGTGCTGGGCAATATTGATAAAATTGATTATCATAATATTTTCGATATATATGATGGTATTTGATGATATGTAAGTTTTCATTAATAAAGTTAATGAAGTGCTGCAAATTTGGGCTAGAAGAATGTCTTAAAAACATGACACCTTGTTTTTGATTGAGTCGTTTTGTTCTGTTTTCTTCTCTTGTAATTACATACAAGAAAAACAGAAAGAAATCAAAGTTGTTCTTTCAAAACAGTCTCCAAGTTAATTGACTACATTCAAGTCCTGGATACCATGAATAAAGTGCGCAAAATGGAATAAAAGCCAAATTAAACCTCTCAAAATAGGAACACTGATTTTTTTTATGGCCATTATATTGTAGATATAATGCTCATTTTTCGATGATATATTTTGCTAAGAATATTGCTAGAACTAAAAAGCAATATATCACCATGTCAGTATATACAGGTATAGATAATATATCGCCCAGCCCTATTGACTGCTTACATGAACATGTCAGCAAACACTGTCCTCCTTTTTTCTTTGCTTAGGATACAGTACATCCTCAATGTGACACGAGAGATTGATAACTTCTTCCCAGGCGTGTTTGAGTACCATAACATCCGCGTATATGATGAAGAGGCCACGGACCTGCTGGCCTACTGGAATGACACCTATAAATTCATCTCCAGAGCCAAGTAAGTGTGACTGCTGCCAAATACTGAGTCCTGGTACGAGAAATGATACAGCTGAAAAAAAGTAGCGTGTAGTGATAAGTGATTTATTTAATATAGGAGAGTGCCTACACTACAGCCTTGCTCAGTCATGTTGGTCTCTTTCTTGCGGTCTGTTTGGCAACTGACGTTGTGCGCCTTGTCTTGTTTCTGTCTCTCTTACTATTAATAATACGCTTCACAGTTGTAACATTCCTAGTAGAATTATTTAAAACAGTGTAATTAATTTGAATTAATTTAAATTAAAGGGGTTTTTCCGTCAGGTTTGAGCCAAAACCACATCATGGCCATCGCTAAAATCAACTGAGAGCAACATTATGTCCTTCATCCATAACAAATGACTAAATTGTTGCAGGAAAGCAGGGGCCAAGTGTCTGGTACACTGTAAGATGGGCGTGAGCCGTTCAGCCTCCACTGTGATCGCCTACGCGATGAAAGAGTACGGCTGGAACCTGGAGCAGGCCTTCGAATACGTAAAGGAGCGCCGGGCTGTTACCAAGCCTAACCCTTCTTTCATGAGGCAGCTGGAGGAGTACCAGGGCATTCTTTTAGCCAGGTGTGCACCTTATTTGCATTCATACAAAGTAGGAAGGCAGCTTCAGAGATCTCTGACTAGCTTACTTAATAGAATCTTTTAAAAGTTACATTTCAACAGAATACAAAATATGTTTCCATGTTTTCACCTGAGCACAAACTATTCTGTAAGCGTCTAATCAGGAAGTAATTATGCATGCATGTCACAAATAGTTCCATAATTTTCAGTCCTGTGTTCTACATAATATGCCACTTCTAATTAGAGAATACAGTTAAGAAGATCTCTGTCTTTGGTGTGACTGTTTGCTTCAGAGTTACAGTAGCAGTTTGGCTGCATTCCACTGTCTCGCTTTTACGTCCAAAGAGGGAGCGCTTACGTGTGCGGGGTGTAGTTTTGGGCACGTGTGTTTGTTTGCATAGGATCCCATGCATTAAAAACCTCTAACACTTCTTTCTCCAAGTATCACCTTGAATTTTTATTAGTGTGTTGGTGCCTTCGGGCTCATATAGAGCACTACAAAAGGGTACGCAATCATATTGACACTGTAAATGCTGTGTGGTGTGTATGTTCCAATGAGCCTTTTACTTCACTGATAAGAGCCAGAGTGTAAAATAACCCACCCTGCCTGGATCTGACTTATAAGTATGTGTGTAAAGTGCTCAAGCGTTAGCGCTGTGGCTCAAATGTGTGTGCAGAACTTGCCTGTACAGAGTGTATAGGATTCTGTTTAGAAAATGAATGTCTTTTAAGGCCCTAGTTCATCTCACCATGGCTGAGAGCTGGGTGGAAGTGCAGTGGTATCAGAGGTATCACAAAGTGATGCTGACTCTGTTTTAACTCAATCTTTTTGAAATAAAAGAACATAATAATGCCGCTGTTCGGGAAAAGCTGTGGTTGTAGTATATGACATCTTTAATTTGGCCGTAAAACCATTTTAATCTAGTAAAAAAAAATAGTTCTGAATGTCACACAGACTTCACTGTACAAGCCTTTTTTGTCTGTGGTTGCTTAGCCTGATGGCAAATTGTGTGAGAGATGACAGTGTTTTTCCCAAGACCTGAAGCTGTTTGTTTGATGTCTGGAACCTGATTCTGTGGTCTGAGGATGTCCTGAAATCTACACCGTACCAAGGTGGCAATTTCTACAGGCATGATATTGGCCTTATGCAACACCATACAGTGCCTGCCTTTTCTCAAGCCCATTTAACCAGCGCAGCACATCTGTGGTACAGTAAATGTTTTAAAGTTTAGTTACGCTCATGTGTGGGAGTACTAGTCTGTTGCTATGGTTTGTATAAAATAAATCAATAAATCAAAGACTTCCAGGTCATCAGGCACAGGTCTAATTGTGATCATATGCAGTTAAGTATGCACAATAAAATGCTCAGGCTGTTTTTTTTTTTTATAAAAAAAATATAAAAATCCAAAACAAGTTTGATGTATTGTTTGTCTGTGTCAGTGGCTGGTGTCCTGTGCAGTTTTACCTACTCAAACACACCTAATTCAACTCAGCAGCTAATTGCCAGGTTTATTAGGTGTGTTAACAGCAGGACAATCACCAGACTGCTGGACACTGGCCCTCCAGGACCACATTCCTTTGTAGTTCCTCCAGTCATATTCTGTGTATTTTTAAAAATAACTGAATCATAATTGAATTGTACTAAAATAATCTCTTTTTATTCTCTTCTGTACTTCTCTCTTTCACTTCCCTCTTCAGCAAGCAGAGGCACAACAAGTTGTGGCGTTCGCATTCAGACAGTGACCTGTCCGAGCACCACGAGCCTCTGATGAAGACCCCTGTGGCACAAACGTTAGGCCGCTCCAACCCCCGCAACCAAAGCAGCACCCAGGCCTCGCCCTCACTCCATGAGCTGCTCCAGACGCTCACCCCAACCTCCACAACTTCTGCAGGGGCAAAGGACCAGGACGAGTCAGGAGAGCAGGAGGTCCCCTTCTCCAACGGCCTGGGAGACTCTGAGGAAAGTCTTGCTGCTGAGGACCCTCCAACACTCCCCAGACCCTGGGCAGCTACAGTGGTACCAGAGGTCCAGCCAGATGTGGCGGAGACTGTCTCGGTGGGCCGACCTCATCCACCAGCTTCCCTTCATCACCTGGCCTCGTCCCCCAGCATTCTCTCAGACAAAGAGACCAATCCAGTCACCTGTGAACAACCTGAGGCTTCCTCTCTCAAGGCTGAGGACAAATGTGGTCCTCAGGTGTCCAGAACAGAGTCTATTAGGAGTAAAACCCCAGAGCCAAGCAGACAAGACCCGGACTCTGCCTCAGCAGCAGGGCTGCTCACACAGGTGCCTGAACATCATAGGCAAGAATTCAGCCAGCAAGTGCCTGACACAGACGTAGACTGTGCAGGGCTCGGTCACACCAGCGATGATGACCACCTTCACCCTAGTGCCACATTAGAGGAAGCAGAGCTTTCTGCTTCGCTTCCATCAGCTCTAAGCACAGACCGCATCGACTTCTTCAGTGCCAGAGAGAAATTCCTTGGCCTCTCTCAGGAGGGGCAAACCCGCGGGAGTTCTGAGCAAACAGTGCAGCAGACACCCCAAGACAAAAGTCCCAGCCAGGAGTCAAAGCTGCTGCTTTCTGAGGACCCTGTTAAAAGGGAGGAGGACCAAAAGCAGGTAAAATATGTATGTTAAGAACATTTCACATTTGCTTTGTCAATGCGCAGTCTTATCACTATCAGAACAGCATATTCTAAATGGATTTAGCTTTTATCTAATAAGGCTCAGGCTATTTATTAAGCAAACATTATGGCTTAATCTTTATTTCAATCTTTATCTTCAAAGAACTGCTAGACATCCTTGTCAGAATTTCCTTAGAATTGACAAAATGTGCCAAAAATTGCATAAACTGAATGCACAATATGTACTTGAGTATATATCTCTAAATGCTCTATCGTTATTCTGCAGCAACGGAGTAGTGTTGCTGAGAGTAAGTGCCAACCTTCTATTAAAATCAAATGTCTCGACATTCCATGCATCACTGTTAACATGCTTTGAGTTTGAACTCATGTCATTCACTGCCACCTTCTGGTGAACAAGAATGTTGCATGGAGCACTCCATCTCCATTATGATGTTGGTGGTCAAAGTGCAGTCTGAGAGTTTTGGTTTCCTTTAGGACATTTTCAGTCCCTCACCTTGTCTTTCTCTGTTTCTGTTTTACCTTCTCAGGAGAGCTGCAGTGTCTCAGTTTATGACGTGGTCTCAGAGCTGGAGCCCGTAAGGCACAGTGTGACTCTTCCTCCTTCTCCCACCAGCCAGCATGTTTCCAGCAGCTCCGAGGAGGAGGAGGAGTTAGTCAAAAGCACACCACAAGGAGCTGAAACGGAGAAGGCGGTGCTGGGAGAAGCTCTGCAAACAGATTGGCCAAAGGGTACAGTGCGGCGAGCCACCAGGCAGCTAGAACAGAAGATGAAGCAAGAAGTTTCCTCGTCCATGCTGCTATCATGTGCTCTCGGGTGTCCTTCGCTCCACTCCACTGTCGGCACCAGCAGCAGAGACAGAACTGAGGACACCTCATCTCATACAGACCTCACTCCTGATCCAAGCACTGTGTCAGCCCACCACCATCAGCCTGAGAGCACTGAGGAGGAGAAGATGGAGAAGGAGGAAGCTTCTCCTATAGAGGAGGGGATGGGAAAAGGGGGCGAAATAAGACTCAGGGAAGAAGAGTGTGGACACACTGGAATTTCAGAGGTGGATGCTAGCCTTTTGCACTCAAGGCACAGCCATTCCACTCAATCCAGCTCTTCTCCAGCAGTGGTTCTTCAGCTAGAGGGCGTCACAGAGAAGGAGACTAGCACCGACTGCCCTTCAGAACCTCGTCTGGTAGTGGACATGAGGGAGACGTGGGAGACGCTGAAAGAGCTGGGCGCATTCCTCTGCCAAGTGAGCGGGAGATCAGACAAGAGGCTCGGCCAGCCATGGGCTGAAAAAGAACAGAGAAAGGGGCGGAGCGTTCGAGAGCGAGCCAAAGAAGTAGAGGCCAGGATCCGCCAAGCCGGCCTGACGCCACCCTCGCTGATAAAGCGCTCGGCTTCATTAGCAAAGCTAGGTTCCCTGGAACTATCCGCTAGTGATCTGAGCGAGCTGGAGCGGAGTCCTGCTTCTGTGTCCCCGCCCACCGTTAAGCCACGCCCTCATTCTTTTACCGATGATACCTCAAAAAAGAAGCGGGTACTGCCCAGGCGCACGCCCTCTCTCCCTTCCTCCTGCACGTCTTATCTCTCTTCTGCTGGATCACGCACAGATAAAACATTGGAGGACCACCGGACTGGAGAAGGAGAGCACAGTGACAGTGACGAGGCCCCCACACCACTGTCACCGTCCAGTCAGTGCTGGAGGCGGGAGAAGGTGCAGGACCCATCATACACTCCTGTGCCAGCCCCTGCCATAATACCTGTGGCAACACGGCAACAGTATGGGAGAACCCACCCCTTGAGAAGGCTGAAAAAACGGACCATGAACTTCCCCTACCACACCATGTGACCCAGGCTCTGTCTGTGTGCTTATTTGTTGCGTGCGCGTCTTACAATGTAATTTTATCCACACATACCTCAGTGGGCCTTACAAAACCGGAAATCAAAAAACAACTGCAGGGTAGGTTTGTAGCCTATCGTCAGACACACAGAGATCAGAGTCAGAAGGCAGAGATCAGAGAGGGTGTCGGTGTCGAGCTCATGTCTCTGACGGGGTTGATGGGCAGGTTTAACCCGGACCCGTCAGTAGGAAATAGCTGCTCTGTAAAAACAATGAAGTGCTATGACTGATCCATACTTTTGCACAGCGTCTGTCAGCTAGTTTATTACAAAGTGATAAACTTGCAATTACCTGTCAGTCTGTGATCTCGTACTGCAGAATGCTCTTCGCTGAGCTGAAACTCTCCACTCTCTGGGGACTTTGTTTGTGTGTATGTATGGGTGTGAGACAAAGTGAGAGGGGTGCATAAATGTTAAATACATTCTGTGGTGAATGTAATGTAATTGAGTGTAAAGTTATTTTGGATGTCTGATTAGTATGCATGTTGGTCAGTTGAGAATGGGGGGAAAAATGTGTTATTAGAATGTAGATCTATGGGGCTCAGTGGACGTGTGTATGTATGTATAGCCTACTTTTTATGGATGTGTATGACTATACTTCAATGTGAGTGTGTGCACCTTTTCTGTCTGTTCAATTCTTAAGTGCAGTTTCTCCCTTCTGGGTTTTTGTTTAGTAAAATAAACAAAGATGGGGGAGTTTTTAATATGCACTTTACCTTTTTTATTGTTTTACTTTTGTTTTTTTTAAATCTGTGGTTTGTACTCTGGAAGCATGCTTGCTGAGTGTGTACTTAGGGTCGCCTGTATGGTTGATGTACAGTGCAATTTTTCTTTTATTTCTATTCATTGTAAGACTGGAAACATACATGTTTTCTTTTTATTCTGTGCTTAAACTGTGACTATTAAAAGAAAATTTAAGAATAACGAAGATTCAAAGTATGTCCATCATTTGAGATGCACATATCCATATCATCACTGTCCGAATTGCTTATTTGCAAAATGGCAACCTTTACAGAAGAACAAAAAAAAGGTTCTTTTAATGAAAGATAATGTAATGAGATTTTATTACAAGTAATTTTCAGTTAGTCCATTCATTATGAAATGTTCAGACAGCAAAGGGCAACTGGAGTTTTCAGATTATGTAAAAAAAAAAAAAAATAGTATTCAACATTTTATTGGTAGGTGCTTTATTATTATTATTATTATTATTATTATTATTATTATTATTCTTGTTATTTTGTGTCATTTCGTATAATATTATACCACAAAACAAATCCGGTGTTTTGCCTCTGTAGAGCTGTACAGCTCTTCTCCAGCAAGACAGCTAAAATGTTGGCTAATTCTAGCCCACAGTCACTATGACTAGCATGTAATGCTAATGTTAGTTAGCCATTTGGAAATACAGTGAAAATTAGATATTTTGAAGATATTTTGCCCCTTGTCTGGGGACAATTCTTCAAATATTTAAGTTTCCAGTTTCACATCAGAAGATAAAATCTTTTTTCCTCTAAAATCAAATATACTGCTTTCTCTGTAATCATATTTTAAACTACATTTCTTCCACAACTAAGTGTATATGCATAGATCATGGTTATCTAATTGGAAAAAATAGATCATCTGACCACAAAAAGTTTCCTGTAGGATCCCATGAAAGCACTGATCCAGATGAAATTTAAGAATTGGACCATATCAATTCAGTGAATGTGTTGGTTACTAGGTTTGCCCCATCAGTTGGCGGGGTTGGAAAGTACTGAAATATAAGTAATGGGATACTCAATACAGAAATTTACTATCTGTATTCAGTCCAAGCTATATTTTGCAATGGCAGTGTTCAAAATACAGTTAACTTTCGTATTTTTAGAGGGAGTACTTTTAGAGTACTTACCCACTGAATACAAAATGCACAGTATGTAGCTAACAGACTCATTAGACAAACTCTACAGAGGATCTCCATTAACAACCTCTTTACAAACACTGAGGTTCCTACTAAAGCCTGAGTAGACTGATAAACCAATGTCATCAGTAATTATTCTCTAGTGTCACTGAGCTCTGCTAAAGCCCGAGTAGCCTGATAAATCAATATAATAATCCGTTCTTTTGATGGATGATCAAACTCCTGCTCAGGGGATTGTGGGAGCAACAGTGAACGGAAGGCAGTCTTGAGAGACAGAAAATGTTGAGAATTTCAGAACTTCATTTAAAGTGAATTATTCATGAAACATATTAACGGAATAA
>JAILXH010187664.1:9281-20810 GCA_023558415.1 Piaractus mesopotamicus | reverse complement strand
AAGTACATTGTTATTTTGCAACTATCATGAGATTTTAGGTGACAATTGCCATATTAATTGTGATTAATGATTTGTACTTTTTTTTTGTTCATTGTCTACAACTCCGGGGCATCACTAGAGGTTTATGGACAGTGGGTCTTAGCCTGTACTACAGGGGTCTGCAATATGGTCCGCTAGGAGAATTTTAAAATATATATAATATAATATAGTAAATCAAGAAATGCTTATTCGGTCAAATTGGCACACAGTAGATCGGTCTCTTTGTAGTTTTACAACAAGCTAATGTGACTTAAACACTGTCCATCCACTTACAACAGGCATAGATCAGCAAAGGTACTGAAGTCAGTCAGTGCTATCTCTTCTCTCTTAGATAAGATGCAGGTCTTAAATATATTATTCAAATACACAGATTATAGATCAGTTCAGTCAGTTCAGTGCAATCAGAAAGAATGTGATTTTGCTCTTTCTTTGGCGAATTCAAAGAGGCATGTTCAATGAGCTAGGTGACAGAATTTAATGATCATGATACATTTTTTTCTCACTTAAGTTAATAAAAAATCTTATTAATTTTAATTGAAAGCTTTCTCCCTCGCTTTCTTCTTGATAACTAATCTCTGTCAGATCTGGTAAAAATCTTGTCGTCTGACTGGCCTTTGATGGAGCTGCCATCTCTTAATTTCCATCCACAGGTTGAGGAATTAATGGATATAAGATTCCGTGATGATCAACACTATATGACTTTTTCACTGACATTAACTTACTGTAAACAGCAATGTATGGAAAAGTACTGGTGTCATTGCGTCCAAATACTGAAGAGAAATATAAAAACAAAGAATATAAAGAGCTGTCAGTGGTGTTATTTCTGTCTCTGTTGCTTGTTCACATTCTCACTATGAAGTGAAGTTTCTTCATACTCCTAAACTAGTTTGCTTGTCAGCTAGCTAGCTAATATTAGTGTAAGCCCTATTGGAGCTGGATTAGTTTTACTAGAAGAGGCCCGGTAATGTAATGACTGGCTGTTTTATACAGAAGAAAAGATCAATGTAATTTCCCCAAATTACCCAAATAGCCCAGATCAAAACCTGTAGATAGATCGTGTAGATGGATCCATCTACAGGTTGAGGAATTGAGGGATATAAAATAAGAATAAACTATAGATGATTTAAACTAGTAATATTTGGGTGAGGGCTAAATCTCCCTAAAACTGGCCTAGTGTCGCTCATGTCTACAGCTATTAAAGTACCAGCCTTGTGGAGCCATATTTGCTGGCTAGCTATACTGCTTCATAGCTTTCTTTACTTTTTCATACTTGTTGCACTTGTTCTGTAAGGCTGCAGGCTAAAACTAGCTTTAGCTATCTTGCTAACAAATACACAAGCAAAACTTCCACTAAATGTACAAACCCAGTTCGAAAAACGTTGGGACAGTAGGTGAAATGCTTAAATTAGTAATAAGTAAATTCCACAGTACAAAAAAATTACGAAACTGCAATATTTGATGTTTCAGCTTATGAACACTGTTTTTTGTTAATATACGCTCATTCCAAACATGATGCCTACCAACACGTTCCAAAATAGTTGGGGCGAAGCATGTTTGCTACTGTGTTACATCACCTTTCCTTTTAACAACCCTTAATAATTGTTTGGGGACTCAAGACACCATTTGATCCAGTTTTGAAAGTGTCATTTTTGTCATTCGTCTGTTGTGCAAGTGTTCAGCTGCACAACTGTATGAGGCCTTTGTTGTTCTATTGTAAGCTTAATAAGACATGTTTTCAGTAAGAGACAGTTCTGGACTGCAGGCAGGTCAATCTAACACCCACACTTTCTGATTACACAACTGTGCTACTGTAATACATGCAGAATGAGGGTTGTCATGTTGAAATAAGCATGGCTAACCTTTAAAAAAGAGTTCATCCAAAAAATACCCCCTCACCCCATACCGCAACAGAGCCTGGCTTTTAAACTTTAGGCTAGTAAGAGTCTGAATGGTACTTTTCTTCTTTGGTCCAGAGAACACAGTGTTCATAATTTGCACTAAAAATTTGAAAGGTGGACTTATCAGACCACAATACACACTTCCACTGTGCATCAGGCCATTTTAGATGTGCTCATGCCCAGTAAAGTCGGCAGTGTTTCTGGACGTTGTTGACATGGCTTTCTCTGTGCATAGTACAGTCTTAACTCATATTGTTGATGCAGTTATGGAAGGTGTTTATTGGCAATGATTTGTCAGTGTGGTGACATTACAGAAACATGCCAGGTTGAAGGTCATGGGCATTCATTGTCCTTTACACACAGAGATTTCCCCAGATTCCCTGAATGTTTTGATTATATTACATACTGTAGATGGTGAAATACCTAAAATCCTTCCTATTGCTGAGAATCCTTACTTTTAAACAGTAGGATTTCTTGCTGATACTTTTTTGGCAAAGTACTGAGCTTCAACTCATCCTTACTTGTCAAGGACTCAGCCTTTCCTAGATATTCCTTTTATATCCAATCATGATTGCATCACTTATCTGAGTTGTTTTTGAACATTTTACAACATTTCTAGTCTTAAATTGTTCCTGTCCCAACTGTTTTGGGACGTGTTGCAGCCATCAATTTTAGAATGTGTGTATATTTCCAAAAAACTATGAAGTTCATGAGATGAAACATTACATATCTTGTCTTTGTATTGTTTCCATTCACTGCTTTCTGTTTTTATTTGCATATTGCCTACTGTCCCAACATTTTTGGAATTGGGTTTGCAAGTTAAAAGTTAAAACTTTTGGCTTTTGTAAGACCTCCGTTTCACTTTCCGCTTGCTGAGATACAGTCTGACTGTGGAACAGTGGAACAGCGGAGTGTGGAAAATAACTGTGGTCACCTTAAGTAATTGTGATCATATCAAATCATTGTAATCAGGTGGAAATGTAATAATTGTGACAGGTCTACTTTAATTACATGCTACAGTTTCTATGTTTAGCATATGTAAAAAATTGATTTATTGCTGGCTTCCCTGTGTGATATAAAAAGATATAAAAAGAAATTGCTTAAAATGTAAAAAAAAATGTAAAATAGCAATGAATATTAATACATAGTAACATTATTATTGAAGAAGTCCTCTGCAGAAAAATGCAAACGCCTTCAAATTCTCAACCTCAGACAGCCACCACTGAAGGTGAAAAGATCACATGTTGTACGGATCTGTTGCCCTTATGTAATTAAGCACGTTTATTCACAGTCTCTCCAGCCTCTCACTGCTTCGTGCGTTCACTGAGCCGCGGGATTATTGCCAAACTGCAGTCAGCACATAATATTCTTTCTGTTTATTCTTAGAGGCAGAGGAACATGCTAACATATTGACACCCGACTGTGCAAGCCCTGGAGCAAGGGTCATGAATTATGGAAAGCAAAAGCCCACGGAAAAACGCGGCTACGTCTTACCTCGGAGGACCCTGCGTCATAATGATGTGCACATCATACTGATGACATGGCTGGTGTTTTGCCAGAGTTGATCCAGATCAAGCTCCTGGCTCAGTGTTTTAGGATTTCTGAAAGCAGTCTGATGAAGATACCCAATGGAGCAACTACCGCTCAGAAATATGTCCGGAGAGGGAATACGGGGCAGAAATGTGGTGCACTCAGGATTTTAATAGAAGTATTTGCTGTTAATATTTAGTGCTGCCTACCTCACTGAAGTAAAAAGGTCTGTGAAGGGTAAACTTGTTTGAAATTGTAAAAATCACATAGGACGTCATGAATATTTATGTAATCATTGTTTCATATATCTAAAGTTGGTAGGCACCTGTTCATCCAGCATTTCTTCTGAAATCTAGGCTATTAATAGGGAGTTTGTCCTTTGCTGCAGTAACAGCATCTGTTCTTCTTAGAAGGCTTTACACTAGAAGTTGAAACATTGCTGTGGGGATTTGGTCGCATTCAACCACAAGAGCATAGTCAGGTCAGGCATGGATGTCAGGGACTTAAGTTACTGACTCAGACTCGAATCGCATGTTGACTGACACAAGACCTAAGATTCAAAAAATTTCAGCCTGAGCAGGAAAATAAATAAATAAATAAATTGAGCCGCCAATGTTCATTCATTCGTTAGTTCGTTCACTCATTCATGTTCTAAACCTCTGCAACCAACGTTTGGCATTGAGCATGGTGACATTAGGCTCATGTGTGGCAGCTCTCGTGTCCTATTTTTATTGGCTATAATACAAGCTGTGTGTGCTGTGTCTGTAATTGGCATGCCATATAGTAGCTAAATACACTAATTAGGTGTGTGTGGGTATTTTTGGACATACTGCAAACAATTCATACACACAGTTGGTTTCCTTAGTCCCTAATTTTATCTGCAAGTAATTACAGTTTGAAAAGGAAAATCTTGTTGTTTTGTTTACTTCATTAAGTGTTTTCCTGTTCTTAATCCAGGCGCTGTACATAACAACAAAGAAATCAATACATATGTTTAGGATGCTTTAATGATTTTGCAATTTGAACATGGCAAAACGGAACTGGCATATTACTGCAGTATATTCTCAACCCTTCAAATACATTAGGTCACAAGTTTTGCCCAAACTATAGCAGCAGAATGCTAAACCTTTTTCCTGGCCCAGAGCTGTGTTGTGGTATAGAGCAAGGTGAGTTATATAAAGTATAAAGTGCAAAATAATTTGTTCTTAGAAGACAGTACAGCTGATGTAAATTAAGAGACTTGAGGCCCCGCTCTCAACTCATCCAGCGCTGCTATGCTGTACCATTAAGGCAGTATTGATTAGTATTAATGATGCTTTTCACACACCACAGCAGCGCATTAGCTGGGAACAAAAGGCTGAATAGAAGTGATAAATGTGCTGCTGAATAGCTGTAGCCATTCTGACATATTTCAGAGAACTAAATCAAAATAACTGCTAGATAGCTTTAGTAATTGTCTTGAACGTCTGCAGTATGTACAGACTGCTATGAGACGGATTTCATGTTCCTTGTCTAAATGCAAAGTAAAGAATATACTCTAATTATTTATGACAGTAAAGCCCTATAACAATGCTTGTGGGAACATGCAGGTCAGTTGGTATTAAGATTTTATACAGATGTGTTTTGATTGGTTTCATTTATTTAGTTTCTCTGCCAGCAATCTAATCATTTTGTCGACTTTAAATTACTTCCAGTTTGGACCGCATTTGTATGTTATTGCAAAATGTCAGCTTGTCAATACAAAAATTGCTATAAAACTCTGGGCCAGATATATGTACCAGTGCAGGCCAGCAGAAAAAAATGTGCAACCGCAATATTCGGCCAAAATGCACCTGAAGTTAATGTTTGATTTACTAAGAATAAAATTTATCACACAAACTGTGCATAACCTCACCCAACCACTCACTCATGAGATGCAGGTTTTAAAAGAGGCAGTGAAATAACGGAACCATCAACAAGCTAGAGACAAAACAGAAATGAGATCAGCTTTCTGGATCTTGAGATCTGTCTCATGATACAGTATTTCTTGCTTACCCAGCTAACCTTAAGCTTAGTTGGATCTAACCCTGGTGGCTGTGGTTATGAATGCTTTACTTTGTACACATTTAGGTAGTATGATGATTTTTCCTTCTTTGTCAACGTCAGTGTATGTTTTGCGCGACTGGCTGTTGTCATAAACGTCATGCTTTCATGTTCACACACCTGAGGATTAATCACAGCCTGAGTATCTAAACCTTGATTAACAGAGAAAGTTGTTAAGCACTGCTGTAAAATGAGTTAACTGGATCTGTGTTTGTGAAGCTGACATTTAGTCAGAAAGCCTGTCTAAGTTGAACCTGCTTTGTTAGGCAGGCCCACAAAAAAATTACACCTTTGTCTTTAAGCTTTTTCCTCCTTATTTTCTCTTTTTTCTAGTTCTTAGCTCCAGATGCACATTCTTTTTTGAGACATGATTAACCACGCGCATTTTTTTGCCCTCACTTGAGCATGTTTCACAACACAATGGTACAGAAATAACCCAGAAGTTGTTAAGGGGCCCCTTGGCGGCCATAGGGCCATAAGCAGCTGCTTATGTCACTTTTTTGGTAGAGCCAGAACTGCCCATGTAAACAGGGCTGTTATTTTACTCTGGCTAAGAAATCACACAGACGACGCACACAAATTGTGGCCCCGTCATGGTATATTGTACACATGTATGCCTAATCCTGAGAGTTTTAATACTATTTATCTGATGGTAAATATTCTTTTAGTATTCAAGGCTCGTGTCTCCATCTAATCGCTATTACAGCCATTGATCCTAATGCAAATTTACACCAGGTTTTGAAATGTGGAGAAAAATCTGTACAAAATGGGCCACCAGGAGCTGCTTAATCTTTAGTAAATTGAGCAAAATTTGTGATCAGTTGCACTTTTGATTTTTCCACCCATTTTTTGTGTGATCCTCCCATGTTTCAGGTGGCTCTCCTCCAAATGCATATGCATTTTGCATTTTTTTTTTGTGTACACAGTCCATAAACAGCATATTTAGGCTTGTGCACCAGTTTCCTACATAAAAAAACATGGGCAGAATACATCCGATATGCACCTGAATCTGGTGTAAAAGGCTCAGTACATCAGCTCTGTTGAGTTTTGCAGCTTAAGAACTCTTAAAAAACAAAACCTGTTCATGGCTTCCGGTCTCACAGCTTTGTGATGAATATGTGATTCGGCCTTTATTCTGGCTTCTTCATTGAAAGGGCTGCCTTTCACTTTCTTCTTTCAGAGACTAGACTCTGCCTTCTAAAAAGTCTTTGCACTGCTGCGCTACTTGAGGCGAAAGGAAGTGTGAGAGGTACTTTTCCTTTTCCCTTTCTTCTGTGGGGGGTCCAGGGTGTCTACCCCAGGGCTTACTCCTCCAGCTCTTATGCATGGATGCCTCTAATGGTGCCCCCTTCTGAGCGGCCTACCCCTTTGCCAACACTCACTTAAGCCCCAAGGTTTACTTTTGAATTTGTACTTCCACCTTGCACATTAGAGGAATGTCAGAGCTGAACAAACACATTAACATCACAGCAGTGGCCTGCCAGACACTCGCTCTTTCACCTTCTCTCCCTCCCTCGCCCTCTCTTTTTAAATCTATTTTTTAACGAATACCAAAGTTGGAGCCTTTTTTAGACACAGGAAAATAGAACAAGGCCTGAGCTGCACTGTCAGAAGAAAGTGCTACAAAGGAAAGATAAAAGCAGGATTTGTCATTTGAATCAAATCCAGAACAAGACAATAAAGGCATGAATAAGGTTGGATCCCATCTCCTGTGTTCTTCACCTAATAATCATGCCCAGTCAGAACAGTTCTCTTGGATTTCTCTTGAATTACGATACACATCTACTGTTTCTGATCTTAGGCAGATTATTATTTTTACATGACAAAGGGAAAAAAATGTAGTAACCAGACATACATATATTCTTAATATAAAAGCCTCTACTATCTATGAAGGAAGAAAGATGCCAAAACTGGTCATTAAGGACGATACAAATAGTTCCCACAATACAGTTAAAACACAAAAAAAGATGTTAGAAGTTTTGTTCCAGTAACACCATTAGAGTCAACAAAACCTGTACCCTTACAAAAGACCAGTCCCCCCAAACATGTAGTTTAGTGAGAAATAAATTAAACCTTGCTTTACTCACTGCAAGGTCACTAAATGACCAAACACTTCTGGTTTAAGATCTTATTTAAGAGCATAACCTTGATTTTATGTTTCTAACAGAAACATGGCTGAAGGAAAATGGCAATAGCAGCTTTACTTGTACTTGCCTTTGAAAACTACCCATTTATGCATATAGTAAAACAAGACAGGCGAGGAAGAGGAGTGGCATGTATTTATAATATTACAGTATGTATGATCTAAATGCTAGATTAAAGTTAACTCTTGAAATTTTTGCACCAGTCAAATGAAAGGAAAAACTCACATTCTCATAAAAATCTGTGAATGAGTGAAGAAATGTGCCAGCTTAAGAGAAACTGTCATAAATCATGGCGCTTATGGAGAAAAACTAAACTGCAAGTGCATTATGATTTTCTCAAAGAGCAGATCTCAAACTATTATAATGCTAAGAAAACATCCAGACAGTTATATAGAGTTCACAACTGTTATAAACAAATTAAGTTTATCCATGTGTGATCTTGGCCCTGTGCCTACTTTACTCCTTAAGATGGTTTTTGAATGTGTTTAAAATGATGTCAATTGGAAACTGTTCTCTGTCAAAAGGGGTTTTTCCAGATGCCTTGTTTAAGTCATATTTAATAAATAGACAGTTTGTGGTTTCACTGGGAAATCATTTCTCAAAAAATGTTACATTTCTTGTGGAGTCCCACAAGGTTAAGTTTTGGGGCTTTTGCTTTTTTCTTTATGTGTTACTTCAAGGAGGTATTATTAGGAAATATGAAATCAGCCTTCCTAGCTATACTAATGACACACAATTATACATTACATTTGTTACAAGCAGAGTTAATTACTGTAGTGGTCTTTTTTTAGTGGACTTCCTAACCCCTTTTAAAAAGAACTTCCAAATGCAATATGCTGTGGCAGACAGCAAAAATAATAATAACTTGTGGACCTAACTGTATATGTTTTACTGGCAAACCTGGCAGTATGGCACAACCTGTAAACTGTAATAAATGTACACACATTAAGACACGCAGTAATATTCTCTGAAACGAGATGATGGTTCTTGTATTTTCCAGTATACTTTAAAATGCTGTATCTTTTCTGCCACTTCATCGTATAGCATAGTGGTTTGAATTTAGAAGGGTTCAGATTTTAGTGAGTACATTTTTTCACAATGGTACAAATGTATAACAAAATTTGTCATTTCAACCATATGCAGGCATGCAGAGGAGTGAAATGGCATGTTATTAAGGCTAAGATGCAAAATACAGCACATGATAAGACTCAGTACACAATAGTGCTAAAGAGTGTTATATTTGTGACAGTAATAAGAAGCAGAAATGGGGGTTTCAGATACACCTTTTAGGCGCTTCTTGGTTTAAAAAAAAAAAAACCTTTTCAGGTCAGTATGAAAAGACTCAAAGCATGGTCTTTCACAGATCAGATGGAACCAATGGAATTAGGTCTTTTCCCCAGGACATGTCTAAATGTATATAGGATATGTGTAGAGTTCTTTCTAGCCTAGCTGTCCTTTTGAGTATAGGTGAGAAGCTCTGTATTCTTTAGAAACCCTGTGATAAAATTAGAGTCATGCATTTCTGCACTTTCTGATTATAATTTTTGGCAAGCTAACTAACAGAAAACAACAAAAACATCCATAATCACACCACTTGACTGCATCTTACATGCAATGTTACATGGCAGCAAGAAAGAAAGCGTAACACTGACAGTTCACACTGGCTGTGCATTACGAGCCTAGAAGATGTACAAAAATGTTAACTTTTTCCTCACATCTGCAATCATGTCTCTACGCTGCACTAAATCACATTGCTTATTTCTGCAAACCACAGCAGCATCTCCTACTTTCCATCTTCCATTAGAGTGCAAAATGGATGTTATTTTTACCTTTGGGTGCTGCATTAGGCTAGAGCCTGTGGATAATTATGGAAGTGGAGGAAAGTTCTAAAAGTGGAAATAATATTGCAATTGCATTATGAAATACAGCAGAGGAATCTACTGAGCTTTTGCTTGCACTTAACGCTTTTCTTTTATGCTCCTGGAACATTGCTTACACTGTTGACTGCATTTAAACCTCTCCAATTTGATTTGTTAAGTAAATGCTCATTTCTGGAGATTGTCTCCAGATAATTCTGAAAAAAACAAACAATAAAAGCTGCTTTCAACACATCAGTGCTCGCTGAGACGGTCTCTCGTCTCTCAGTCAGCGGGTCTTGTGTTATTAAAAATGGAGCTGTTACGTCAGAACTATTACGCGGTTTTAATTGCATTCTGAAGAAAAGTTTGGCTGAGGAAAGAGGCACGGAGCTCGCATCATTAAAAGACTGACGGCCATCGACTCGCTGAGGTTCCCGCAGTGTTTTCCATGGGAAGTTACAGGGCTTGTTAAGCATGCAGAGATGTTGGAGAGGGATGCCAGCCAGCTCACACTAGTTTGAAACGAAGATGAGATTTTACATTTTGTGCATCAACTCAATTATACCACGGTGACAAAGGTCACATTCGGAGCTGATCTAGCCCAAAACAACTAGCGCCTCCTTTGAATAAGTGAGGACTCTTTGTCCCTGCACCCCAGAGCCATGAATACATTCCCTCACACCATTTTGAAACGCTCCCGCCTCAGCGCCAAGCTGCCGTAATGATGTCGGACAGGCTGGAAGATACCTGCAGCCCTCAGGCAAAGATTACTCATTCTGAGCTGGAAAGAATTGTTTTGTTTTTCCCTTCCCCTCCCTTCCCTCTCACTCTGCGCCAGACCCTTTTTTCAATGTATTTTTCTTTTCTTTCCTTTTCGCATCCAACAAGTATCATGTTTTAAACATCAGTTACAGTAAGTTGAAATCGCAATGAGGGTGAGGCAGACCCCAATCTCAGAAGTTGCATACTATCTCAATTGTGGTCATATTTCATGCAAAAAATGAATCCCTCAAATCTGACAGTTCCATAACTGGATACATACGGCATTGTCCACTGTATGGGATGACATTAAGAAATGCTCTGGCTATTCTTCCAGGTAATCCCCAGGGCTTTTCCTTGGTGGATTGGGTTAAACCCAAGAAATGTCCAATGGGATTGGCTGATGTCTGGATTTAATCCCACCTAGAAGCCAAAGTCCAATCAGATAGCTTTTGAAAAATGTGCTGAAGATAAATGTGGTAGTGAATATGAAAAGCATAGCCTCTTCCACAGCAGGTCTGCCTGTGCTTTTAATGATCTGTCACTAAATGCTGTCATGAATTATTCTTGTAACATGGTGTAGTCATGTTGGATCATAGTAGACGACAAAGTGCTGGGTGTGATTTGACAGTTCCATTATTTCACCATACAGAATTAACCCCTTAAACCCTGGGCTTATTATGCAGTTATTATTCTTAAGGTATTATTCAGGAATTATATTTGGTAACCTTTAATCTATCATACTAAGTTCTGTAGTGAGAAACTGATGTGTTTGCATTTAAAGGGGATTAACCATGATTAACTGACATGATTAACTCTTGTATCTTCAACCATTCTGATTATCTTATATTATTATTTTATTATACAGCCAAAACCTACAGTTAAGGTATAACACTGGATGCTAATTTATTATTTTTTTTATTACTTGAGAAACACATCCAAATTATGTTAGTTATGTAGTTTTGCTTCCATAACTACTAGATTAGACTACTGTTACATATTATTGTTGGTTGCCTCGCTGTATCTCCAAAGAGGATCCAACAAGTACTACCACAAGGTCTTGCTTATGATATGTAAAGCTCTTAATGGCCTAGCTCCAGCATATGTTCAGATCGCAAGTAAAAGTGGTCCATATCCGATTTACTGCCCAAGTCTGATTTTGCATATAATGTCTATATCTTGCATTAATTTGAACAGATCACGCTCCTAAACTGATCT
>JAILXH010187625.1:1521-16762 GCA_023558415.1 Piaractus mesopotamicus | reverse complement strand
ATTCCACCGATTTTTCAAAATTTCTGCATAATTAAATCTTTGATATAAAAATAAAGTATTTCTGAATGGTTCGATGTCCCATTCTAGAGAAACTTACAAGGCCAGAATTGTTCACAGTGGTGGTGATAGGAACCAGACGTCTGAAGAAGTGTCATGCATTTAAAGCTCCCTTACAGAAAGTTATTGTGTGAAATAGTTACAAATACGCTGCCTGAGACATTGTTTTATCGGACGTTTGAGGTAAGATTGCATTTTTTAAAGTGTATTCATGGTGGAGCAGGACATGCAGGACATTCTGAGGCAGTATAGTCCCCCAAAAAACATACTCTTTCCGATCTTCCACTATTTTATCATCAACATATATAAGATACATATAAAAACTCAAAAGACACATGGGTTTGCTGGTGGTCTTTTTGAAAAACTGGTGGAGTTCCCCTTTGAAATTTTATGCATTTGGACCTCTCTTGGGACTCTGAATAGGCTGTTTGTGTCTTTCAATGTTATAGCCGATTCAACCTGTCTGATCTGTCACAAATTATAAGGAATAGTATCTGAGGTCCTGTACTGATTAGTTCAGAATAATAGTAATAGAATAAACCATTATGTGCATTAAACTAATCCACTATTACTCAACCAGTTTATCCTTTGGTGATAAGTATGTACTAATAAAGTCATGTGAGTAAAGTCAAATTTGATCATCAAGGTTAGCCTGTCCTTTAATACATGTGTTGTACTCTTGCAGTTATTTAAGCCAAAACATAACTAATGCCTGGTCATAACTTGTCATATTCAATTCACTTATGGTAAAGTTACATTATATAAGTACACCCAAATGTACTGGTACAAGCCCGGGTCAGATTTGTTACGGTTGCGGAGATATGTTCTTGTTTAAGAATAGTTCCTGTCTGTAGTAATTGGAGTCTGGCTGCATGATGGGAGATCCTCGTGGAAGGCCTGGCCACTTACTCCCATAGCTTGGTGATGATGTAACGTAAAGCAGCCCCACGTCTCCCGCCCTGGTGCAGGGCAGACAGAACTGGGTCAGTGTGTCAGCAGAGGCTGTTACCACATTCCCCTGTCGGACCTGACCTACTTTTCCTCCTCCTTTTGAACGACGCTGCCGCCGCTCCTCTTTTGGTGACCACTGTTACAAGGCAGCTGTGCTCATAAGCACCACTCCCTCAAAAGCCCTGTGGGGAGCATACACACTGTACAGAGTGTCCTCTGAATTTCTGTGAGTTGTCCCTTAGCACTACATTAGCACTGCCTTCAAGGTGTGCTACTGGAAAGTGCTGTACAGTTCTCCTCACAAGATGTGATGGATACCTTGAACTAATGTGTGAAATAGTGCTGCTGGCTTTCAGGCTTCTTGAATGTGTGGGTGTAACTGCTTTGTGTAGAGTTGTAATTTGAACAGCCCTTCTGGAAATCTGACAAATACATCTTTCTGTGTAGGCTAATGAATCATCTTTGACTTGTACATGTTACAAAATCTGTCCCAGATTACTCTCCATTTCTCTTTTTCTCTCACTGACCCTGCTGCTTTTGTTGAAAATCTTTTCTTTCTTTCTTTTTTTTTCTAATTAACAAGTGGGCTATTTTCGAAGTGCTTTTTAGGTTAAATACATTAGTACAAATATCTATCTTTGGCATAAAATGCACTTGTACATCTGAGAACGGAAGGAAGGCCATAATAATGTTTCATACCCAGTAAGCCATAGTAAGTATGCTCTATGCCACTGTGTCTTGGCCAGGCCAGGTCAGAGTGGATCAGACGTCTGTGGAAAAGCTGCAGACAGACTGGACTGGATTCTGCCCTGCTGACCCAGTCTCGTTGTGAGGTCTCTGACAGGGCAGAAGAGGTACAGCTGCAGCTCAGACAGGATTTAGTCTTTATGAGTCTAATTGTGCCTGATATCTGAGTTCAGTTAGAAGAAAATCATTCCAGGCTTTACCCAACAATGAAGGTCACGCAGTGATGCTTTCGAAAGAAGAGTCACTGATACCAGAAAATTTTTGTGATTCACAGTGATTCAATGAATTACCTTCGCAGTCCTGAACATTAGAGAATGAAAAGTAAATAACTTTTTAAAAGTAAAGAAGGCACTTTTTAGTAAAGTAAATAACTTCAGGATGCATATCTTTTAAAGCTTCGATTTTATTTTTATTTTTTGGTGGTTTGTGAGAACAACATAATTAATAATCACATTGCTTTACATAAGATTCATTTCTCAGATAAAGGGACACTGTGACTCTGAAGGCCCTTGGTGATGTAGTATTTGCTTGCTATGGTATTGATTCCGTTAACACCTTAAACTGCTGGCTTACTACTCAGTAATTAATCTTAAAACTTATTATTCAGCGACTGTTATAAATCCTTTATAACCACTATAAGTAAATTGTGTAGTTGGGAGAGTTGAGAGTTGAAGTGAGGGTCCACATACAGGCCTTTGCAGCATAAGGTGTTAAAAATAGTCTAACCAATCCTTATAACCCCGTGAGTTCACATCTTCTTTTAAGAAGTGCGTAAAGAATCACTTTTATTCTCTAGCTTTTTTTGAGTTGTCATCATAGGTAATGTGCTTAACTGTGTGTGTTTAATTCCTTCTTTTTATTATTTTTATTATTTTAATGTGAAGCACTTTTTAGTTCTGTCTTAGAAAAGAGCAATATAAATAAAGTTTATTTACATATAAGATATCTTAAAGACATTTGATTTTGGTTGTGATAGAGACTTACTGTACTACATAGTATTTAATTTTGCTCTATATTGTGTTAATTAACATACAAAGTCAAACACTTGTTTGCTCAAGGGCTAGTTTAGTGCTGTTCTGCAGCCTTTCCACACATGAAGCACATTATAAGAATATTTTTTTAGTTAACACATGGACATTTCTTTAATTTTATCAAACTTTTAATGATACAAAAACAGTATCATTGACTGTGACAATGTCTGCGACTATGGCCATAACGTAAACCTTCTATAGGTGCTGATTTTGCTGGTCTGCTTCTTTTCTGTGTTTTAGGTTTTTACTGCAGTGTCTGGAGGACCTGGATGCCAGCCTTCGAAAACTTAACTCACGCCTCTTCGTCATCAGAGGCCAGCCCACTGATGTCTTTCCAAGGCTATTTAAGGTGATTGACAGCTGTTCACCCAACCACTTGCATTATTTTTATCAGTTGCATTTTGAGAAGGTGGTAGTGTTTTTAACTGTGACTTCTGTGAAAAACTATTTTTTTATTGACATAACATTGGCTTTAATGAGGCATGACAAACAAGACATTTGTTCACATTAGGTGTCATACTTAACATGATCTTACAGCTGTACTGTCAGAGAGGTCCCCTTTAGAAAGCCATTGTTGAGATGGAAGAGACTGGGCAATGCTGTCAGACTTAAGGCATCATAGCTGTGAAATTTAATGGGACGATATTTGCAGGAAGACCCTGTGTGGACACATGCTTGTATAAATTCATGCCAATTACTCCAGTAGTATCATTTACAACGGCACCGGTTTATCAGGTGCCTCTGTTAGATCAGTCACTAATGCTTTGAGTGCCTCACTGGCTTGGCCATGTTTGTGCTCTGCCTAAATAGCCTGGAGTTCATGATATTCCAGCGAGATTGTCTTAAGCGATTTGGTCAGTAGGAGCTGCAAGTCCTTAGTAAAGAGGTGTGGGCGGCTTCATATTTGACTCACACTTTCTCCTCTGTGCCGCAGGAGTGGAAGATCACCCGTCTGTCATATGAGTATGACTCTGAACCATTTGGGAAGGAGCGGGATGCTGCCATTAAGAAGCTGGCCAGTGAAGCAGGGGTGGAGGTCACTGTCAGAATCTCCCACACACTCTACGATCTGGACAAGTAAGTGTGTGTGTGTGGATGCCCACATGCAGTGCCATATGGCTTGACTCACTCACTGATTTCTGCCAGTAGCTGAGCACGGAGCATGATCATGCTGGCAGAAAGTGGCACAATAAGGAACAATGTAT
Source organism: Piaractus mesopotamicus (assembly GCA_023558415.1). NCBI lineage: Eukaryota > Metazoa > Chordata > Actinopteri > Characiformes > Serrasalmidae > Piaractus > Piaractus mesopotamicus. The sequence continues at coordinate 12,771 of JAILXH010187625.1, read as the reverse complement.
AGAACTGACATGGCTCCTATAAAGATTTGTTTAGCATCTCAGAAAGTCACACCATATAAAAAACAGTGTTTAATTCACCACACTTTTGCATTAGTATTGACGTAATACTATACTAAAGAATGATTCGGCAAAAAATTTTATTTACACAATTTTCTACTTCTAGCCCATATGCAGTTGGTCAGCTCAGATATGTTTAGTGTTTACATTCTGCTTCTTTAGTTTAGTGCTGGAGCCACAAGGCTAACATTGCTAACAAACCTAGAAGTCAATATACACCCAAATCTTTTCCATAAATTCATCTCTGCTCATCCAGATCTTCATTAAGGTCATGCAGACATGTCAGCGTGGTTTCACAGACAGTACAGCTTACTGTGAACTATAAAGATGAGCAAAATTTCAGCGAGTTGCCAAACACTGCAGTCCGCCGCTTTAGACAACGGTGTTGAGTCGCAGAGTCTGGCTTCCCTTTAACATGCACACAGGTCTCAGAGCCATATGGACGCTAAGATTAGATTTGCAATTTCTGTTGTTTCTTTTTTTTACGCATATATTTTCAGTTAAAAAAATCAATCAAGATTAAGTGTTATTTATAAAAAGAAACAACAGAAGGTACACTGTAGTGTCCACATGACCTGCATGCATGCAGTGAACAGTTGGCGCAGCATTCACATGCACAGCAAAGTTTTGTTTATTTTTCTAGTTCACAGTAAGTTATACTGTGTCCTAAAACACATCAATGAGGCTACGCGGCCTCAATGGAGACCTGAATGGGATATGAGTGGGTTGAGAGAGGCTTTGGGAATGTGTTTATGAAAAGGATATGGGTGTCTGTTGACATCTAGTGTTTGTTAGCAATGTTAGCCTCATAGCTCCAGTGCTAAACTGATGAAGCAAAATTTAGACATCAAACATCTCTTTGCTGATGGACTACATCTGGGGTAAGTGGAAACATATGCAACGTGTGTCATTTTTCATCACACCACACCTTGGCTACAAAATAGTGTTGAATCCACCATTGTTGTATTCTGTACTGTGTTATACACTATTTTATTTTTATGTCTCTCTCTTTCTCTGTCTTTCTCTCTCTGTCATTAGGATCATTGAACTGAATGGAGGGCAGTCCCCTCTCACCTATAAGCGGTTCCAAACCCTCATCAGCAAAATGGATGCTGTGGAAACGCCAGCAGAAACTATTACTGCGGAGATCATGGGCAAGTGTGCCACACCTATCAGTGATGACCATGACGAGAAGTTTGGTGTGCCCTCACTGGAGGAGCTTGGTAAGACTGCCGCCACTTCATTCTTGTACATAAAAGCATACACATGTATTTTTGTAGTTTGTGCAAGTGTTTGATTGCTTGATCTGTGTTGTGGTGTTGTAGGCTTTGAGACGGAGGGCCTATCGTCTGCTGTGTGGCCAGGAGGAGAAACTGAGGCTCTGACGCGTCTGGAGAGACACTTGGAGAGAAAGGTGAGTAGGATCTTAGACTTGCATAACATATTTCAGGGACATTCTGAGACATTACATCATAGACATAATTTTAAGTTTAGTGCAAATCAAAGAGAATGGGAATTTGAGTGATTTGAAATTGCTGATTGATATGATTTACATACTTGGATAATGTATTTGTTCTTGCAATAATGATAATCAGGCAGTTGACGAGATATGAGGTCAGGTATAAATCGTTCTGTACCTAAGCAAGGCCTGTATTTTCTTGACTTCAAAAATTCTACCAGCTCAGTTCTTATGCAGTAAACACTGAAATGCAACACAGACAAATACACATAAATTAAAATGGAAAAGTGTCATTAGGCTGGCTTAATCATTCACTTGCAAGATATTCAATTTTCTACATACTCAACGGTGGTAAAGTAGGAGCAAAAGTCTTATACGTCTTCATTGTCCTGAGACACTGACATGAAGTAATCCTTTTGCAATTATTTAAAAATATTCTTGTTACAATGAAACGATTGTTTGTGTCCAGAAAAGTCTCCTCACAGTTATAGTTTCAAGTGCATGATCAGGTGTTCACAACCAATTAGAACTACAAAAGAACCAATTAAAAGTGCAGGAACAGTACACAATTCAGGGTATGTGGGTATATGTGAACTATATTATTTATCTGTTTTGATGCTTGTGACAGGATGGCACAAAAGCACATTCTTCAGTGTAGCTTTAACAAAGGATTAAAGTAGTTTTTTCTTAATGTATCTTTTAACTGCTAATCTTTACAGCTTTAAGCAGAGCAAAACATTCTGATATTTTTCTGAACATTGGGGTACAGAGAGTTCTAGAGCAAGACAAACTGAAAAGGCAGCAGGAGATGAGGAAGAAGAGAGAGTGCTAGAGAATATTGTAATGCAAAACATCCACCTAATGATCTTGCTTCGTTTTTGTAATTTGTTCTATGTCTAATGTTATATGCATGTTATCTTTGCATGTAGCTGCTTTATTTTTTCAGACATGATTTTGATGTCTTTGTTCAGGCATGGGTGGCTAACTTTGAGCGTCCCAGGATGAATGCAAATTCCTTACTGGCCAGCCCCACAGGCCTAAGCCCTTACCTTCGCTTTGGCTGCCTGTCCTGTAGACTCTTCTACTTCAAACTCACAGACCTCTACAGAAAGGTGAGCTGAAAAAGGGACACGTGAGTTGAATTAGTCGTGTGAAAGACATTTAAAAAAAAATCCGGCCATAAGAGTGATGGGCTTCCATCAAAATATGACTAATATTACCAAAGGACCATCAGTATTATTTCAGTAGATGACTTCTGTGCATCTCTCCATTTCTCTGTCAATATCAGGTGAAGAAGAATAGCATTCCTCCGCTGTCCCTTTACGGCCAGCTACTGTGGCGAGAGTTTTTCTACACGGCAGCCACCAACAACCCATGCTTTGACAAAATGGAGGGCAACCCAATCTGTGTGCAGATGCCCTGGGACCGGAACCCGGAGGCGTTGGCCAAATGGGCAGAGGGCAGGACAGGCTTCCCCTGGATTGATGCCATCATGACCCAGCTGAGGCAGGAGGGCTGGATCCACCACCTGGCCCGACATGCCATTGCCTGCTTCCTCACCAGAGGAGACCTGTGGATCAGTTGGGAGGAGGGCATGAAGGTAGAGAAAGCTGAATGACTTACTGATCATTATATTGGGTTTGGGTGATTTACTTATCATTAAAGGTCCTTCTTACTGGAACTTATATACCATGGTTATATTATTTGCCACCTGGGTGACTACAGTATTGTGCAAAACTCAGAGACCAACCTTCCTCAATTTCCAGTTGGCAAAAGTTATTCATTTTTCAGGAGATATTGCTAAGAAAGATTAGGTAAAAGATACTAAGGATCATGAGAAGCAGAAAATGTAGCCAACTTTTCAAGACTGAACTTTGGAGGTGTGGAAAAAATCCCTGCAGACTTCTTTAAAAAGCTGAAAGTAAGCCTCCTGAAAAGAATGAAAGCTATAAAACAGGCAAAAGGTGGACACACTAAATGCTGAAGCTTCTAATAGTTGCTGAAGCTTCTGTGTAATTTTCTGTTAAATATATGTTTCCACTTTCTTTACGTGAGTAATAATTTTGAGTGTCTGTTTTCCAGGTGTTTGAGGAGCTGTTGCTGGATGCAGACTGGAGTGTGAATGCAGGCAGCTGGATGTGGCTTTCCTGCAGTTCATTTTTCCAGCAGTTCTTCCACTGCTACTGCCCAGTGGGTTTTGGCCGCCGCACAGACCCTAATGGAGATTATATACGGTAGCACTTCTCTCCCATCATTACCACTTAACTGGTGTTTAACTTTTACTTCAGATCAGTTATATTTAACACCAAGTACTTTTCTCTAGCTGAACATTTAAAGCAAGACATTAATATTCATATTTAACTTTTTTTGTTTACAGTCGGTATTTGCCCATACTGAGGGGTTTTCCTGCCAAATACATTTATGATCCCTGGAATGCACCAGAGGGTGTGCAGAAGCTTGCTAAGTGCATCATAGGGGTGCACTACCCTAAGCCCATGGTCAACCATGCTGAGGCCAGCAGAATAAACATTGAGCGCATGAAACAGATCTACCAACAGCTGTCCTGCTACAGGGGTCTTGGTAAGCATCAGGCATATAGATGTAGAAGACCTGTTTAGTCATATTGCATTTAATGTTTGACAATTAAAATGCTATTTCAACTAAAGAGTTAAAGGCTGTGATATTGTTTTGACCACTGCATATGTGCATTAGAGTTCATCTCAGTTGCTCAAGCATGCTGCAACTAGGGGTGGGCGATACGGCAAAAATATCATATCACCATACTGATAGACATTTTCACAGTACGTGATACTTATCATGATATGACAATCATTTTTATTCAACCTTTTGCATGCTGCACTGCACTAAATTCAGTTGAACAGGACTAATTACACTCTCTTATTAATGAAACATGCAGTTGATGAGTGATGTTTAAGTACAGCATATAGCCACAATTTACTCAGAAAGGCATACTGTTCATCATGATAAAAAATATATTACAATAACAATAAAGTATCATCATATTGCCTGCCTCTAGCTGGCACATGCATAGCACATTTGCCCAACTATAAGCAAATACATACACAAATAACTTCAAGTGTGGTCAGAGCTATAGTAGCTGATTATCTCTAGGAAATAACCTTTGTTGTTTGTCTTTATAACTGTGCATAAAAACACATAAAAATTCACAAGATCTCTTAAGAAAAGGCTTAACTTCTGTCTAGTTTTCCAATATCAATCCTCTGTTAATTTCTAACCCTCCTGTATCTCAGGGCTTCTGGCCACTGTGCCGTCCAATTCTGGTGGTAATGGCGATGGTGCAGGAGCAGGCTCTGGAGACAGCACACAGGAGAACAGTGCTGCAGGTACTTTCACTGCTCATTCACTGACTAATGCTGGCCATTTACCAGTTATAACAGAGCTCCACTGAGGAAGCAGCTGATGACTCAGGGAGCTGAATGATGTCACCCAGAGGAGTTATAAAATAAGAGGCTACTAGAACATTCAGCTACAGTGAAACAGGCTTAAGTTTGAGTTCAGATTGTGGTTGGCCTATGATCGGCAAGGTTCATTATGAGTATCTTCTTCTTTCACCCTCAAAAATTAAATCTAAAACCACCATAGCTGCTCAGACAGACTTGCTACACTTGGCTGCTCTTTCCTTATTCTGTGGTCATGAAGCATGAATGGCATGTAGTGTGAATGAGGAAGCCAGACATACTGCTGCCTTGCTAAAAGGAGCGTCTTTTTGCTATTTGAATTGCTTAGAATCCTTACTGATTAAGTGTTTTTTCTGTCTGCCAGTGCATTTAACCCCAGCCAACCCTCGAGAAGATTTGTCAGCAAGCACCTTCTCTTGTTCCCATAGTGACCAACAACCTGGCATTAGTGTCCATCCACAGACGAGTGAGTATTGAGACTGCTCTGTACAGTTGCAGAGTGTGATAAGGGACTGATTTATAGGATAGTCATTTTAGAAAGTTGAGTTCTTGTTGAACTGCATTCCACAGCAAAAGGAAAATTATTATAGCAACAAGGGAATTATCATAGATGTCATATCAGGACTTCTTCATGTTTTTAATTTTTCTTCCATTGAAAACAATGTTTATATATTATTTATATAATGAAATGGTCCAAGATGACTTGTTACATTAATGTACACTAGCCTCTTTTTTTTATCAGGCCCTCTAGTGGCCATTCTCCTGTCAGAATGGAAATAGACTCAGATATGTTTAATTAATATAATCAAATAAAATATTTTTTCTTTGTAACTCTATCACATCAACTAGGACACTGTCAGCTCTGTGTGTGAGTTGTGAAATAACTTGGTGTTGAGCTGCTAGCAAGCAACAGGAGTGAAAAGAGAGATGAGAATCCATTATGTGGTAACAGTTCACATCTCTCCAAAAAGATATTCAAGCTGAGATAATAAGATGAGAGGGAAAGGACAACTGTGGCTTTCTTTATCAAAGAATATGTACGTTTGCCACAGTAAAAATAGCATTGAAACATGACGAAAACACTGTTATAAATGTTGACATGCTTGCTAACTTACGAAGATGCAAAACCAGTTTGCTTCTAGTTGCAAATCCATCAATGTATTTACATTAAACTATATTCGATCAATGATACTGAAGGGAAACAAATGCACAGTTCAACCTCCTTCAGTACAAACAGGAATTGCGTTGTATGGCTACTGTGGGGAAAAAAGTTAAAAACATTGTGGGTCTCTTTTTTTTTTTTTTTTTTTTTTCTTTACCATTTTGGAGACAGTGTTATTTAATTGCCCAGATTTCCAGATGCTGGTCAAACAGCCTCTTGGAGACAAAGACAAGGACTGGATTCTGTGTTCTTCTGTTTGAATGAATGATCTTTCTCTCCTCTTTAAGGTTTCTCAGGAACTGGCAGAGTTGGATCTCACAGACAAGATTCAAAGCAGACACTGCGAGGTGAGCCAAGCACTCCATAACACTCATACCAAACAAGATGGAATATTAATAACACATACCAATTACTAAATTAATAAATCTAAAATCTACTTCAGATGTTGGTTTGCATATTTGAAATGGAAATGCAACTGTAATGTTAGAATTACCTCAACTGTTATTATTGTTGTTGTTAATGTTGTAATAATTATAATGTTTGTTTGTTTGTTTGTTTGTTAATTTATTTATGTGTTTAAAAAATTTCCAGGACGAGGAATGATCCCCATGAAGCGACACAGTGAAGAGCCAGCATCAAGCAATGGGTGCAAGATTCAGAGACAGAACAGCATCTAGCCACACTTACAAGGATGTTTCTTTGCCAGGACACACAGATCTCTCCTCAGGCCAGCGATGGGACATGTTCCAAATGATAGGTGTTCCCTAAAACTACCTTTAGATGTTAGTTACCTGCTCACATCTTTCCACTTTGAGTTTTCTCTTCTATGCTAGGCCATAGTGCAGTTCCCCATGTAGTGCTTATGTAGGTTAATGCTTTGAACCCAGTTCATAAGCTGTGCAGTGGGGCATATTATATGTATTTACAGCTTTGTAAGTATGTACAGCGTTTAATTCGTGTTTGTTTAAATGTTTGTGTACTGTTTACCCACTCATCAGCATTCATGCTCTCCAGACTTCATGCATATTTGTCTCCTTTTGCGTATGCAAATCAGTGTGTCTTGCGTACATGGTCTTCTTTTATGTTGGTGTATCCACCCCCATTTTTGAGATTCTGTTTTGCAGCGAGCGCAGTAAATATAGCACAATGAGAAATGACTCGAAATTTTAACTGGAAAAGCAAACAGTGCCAAGTCAGCAGCGTAACATTCATATCACATTTCATTACAATGCCATAATGTAGAAATGGCTAAATGAATTTCGGGCAATTTGATGTGCTCACATTGAATTTTTTAAACTGAATGCTAAAATTTTGACCAGCGTTTCATGCACTGATTACGATCAGATCTGGTCAAGTGACTAAAGTGACCCCACTCCTTATTTTTGTATAAAGCAGAGATGGTTATTATATCAAAGAAGTGCATGGCTTGAGAGTCCATTTTAGTCTGATTTTGTACAACTACAGGGACAATACAGCCTGCTATGTATATATGCATGTACTGTAAGTACTTCAGTCAGCATACCTCTGTATATATAACTTTTTTTCTTGCTTAGTTACAGACTTACTGTTATTTTTTTATATGAAAAGCGATACCAGTTTGTTTTTGAATTATTGGTATGTGCTCTTTATAAATCTCCATTAAATCACAAACACTAGACATGTTGATTGCGACTGTGGTACTCTTTATTTAACACTTGTTCAAACATGTTCAAACCAACCGTACTTTCTTAAAACCCACTCACGCAGTTTTCACCAAGATTCTGATATTTGCTAATGTTTTTTCATATGGGATTTGTTCTGGGTAAGAACAGAATCTACACACACTCAAGCGCACAAAGGTGCAAACCTCTGTGGCTTAAGAACACGTCATGAATCTGATGTAGGCTTTTTCTTAGGACCTTTCTCAAGAACAAATTTCAGAATAAAACTATATTGGTGAAGGAGTCTGTTTGCTTTTAATATTTTAAATAGTTACTAGGAGTTGACCATAAATTCATAAACTGGTGTCACCTTTGAACAAACTAGAATGGCTTCAGTGATTAGATATAACTTTCTCCTGCCATTGGTTATAAATGAGAAACTGCCTTCTAAGAACTTCTGTGATTCGAGATAACTGTCATGAGCAGTCTTAGAGTTTTCACTAAAGAGCAAACCTTCTGTAAAGTTGTGCATGAGACATCCCAAATGTGATATTTATACTCTAGGCAAAAGGGTATTAATGTGGAATTTGTTACCCCTTTGATAACAGTCTCTACTCCTTTGGGAAAGCTTTACATTCGATACAGGAACGTTGCTGTAGCTGATTCTGTTTAGCTTTGGTGAGGTCAGACACTGATAATACGTGATTAAGTCATGGTGCTCAAATTCATTTCAAAGGTGTTCAGAAGTGTCTTTATTCCAGGCAACTGCTTTCAGTTGCCTTTTTTGGGGGGTGTCTCCATACTTCTGAACATATAGTGTTTTTACAAATGAGACTTTCACACAAACAAAGCGTGGATGGTATTTCAAAAAGCAGAATCACTTAGCCAGATAAAACAATATAATAATAATCAATATACTGTCCTAAATGTATTTAGTAGGGTATTCCATTACAATACATAATGATGAGGTTCATGGGAAAAACTGCTGTCATTTTTATTTAATAACACGCTGTTCCTCGCCGTTACTAGTTAACAGTTTTCTTCGCGTAATTCTTCTAAGAATTTTATTAAAAATTCAATTATTCAAATTAACTATGAATACATAATTTTCAATGTTATTTTGTTATTTTGTCCCCCGCTGCTCCCATAATCCCACTGGCTAAGTCAACAATTCACCATATCCCAATAACAAAATCTTGCAAAATTGACTATAAAATGAGTAACTATGTGATTTTCAGGTATGCAACTTGCCACGGAACACAAGAACGAATGAAAGTTACGTAACTTGCTGCGAAAGTCCAATACGATGTCCACTACTCAGTTCAGTCATCCCTCAAAATAGTTTCTAATGCTCAGATTAATAACTGGCTCATCACAGTCATTTATCAGTCTGTTCAGGCTTTAGAAAGAACTTCAGTGTTTGTAAAGAAGCCATTTTTGAGTTCTTCTTTAGAGTAAGTCTTCACATGCTGTGTGCTGACTTCAAAATACATTCTCAGTAAGGTATAAGGTATGAAACGGTCACTGGGGCAGTACCCCTCTTGTCACTGGGGTGGTACCCTCAAGGGTACATCTCAGTACCTTTAGTCAGGGAACATAACTGTACCAAAATCCATTGAAATTATATTTTCTAAGTTGTATTGACTCCACACACCCCGTCTCATCTCCAGGCTTTTTACAACCCCATTTCCAAAAAAGTTGGGATACTGTACAGAGTGTAAATAAAAACATAATGCAATGATGTGCAAATAATGTAAACCATATTTTTAAAGGAAAATAATACAAAGGCGACATATCAGTTGTTGAAACTGAGAAATTTTATTGTTTTTTGAAAATGATATGCCCATTTTGAATTTGATGCCAACAACATGTACCAAAAAAGTTGGGACGGGAGTATGTTTACCACTGTGTTTCATCACCTCTTCTTTTACAAACACTCTGTCAGTGTTTGGGAACTGAGGACACCAAATGCTGTAGTTTTGAAAGTGAAATGTTTTCCCTTTCTTGTTTGATACAGAGTTTCAGTTGCTCAACAGTTCAGGGTCTCCTTTGTCATATCATTTCATAATGCACCAAATGTTAGCAGTGGTGACAGGTCCGGAGTAATGCTGCTGGAATACATGCAGAATGTGGTTTGGCATTGTCTTGCTGAAATAAGCAAGGCCTTGCCTGAAAAAGACGTCGTCTGGATGGCAACATATGTTGCCAAAACCTGTATATATCGTTCAGCATTAATCTTGAATTGTTGCACTAAACGTCTGCACAGTCTTTCACAGAGTGGTGAACCCCTCCTCATCTTTACTTCTGAAAGACTCAGCCTATTAACTTTAAAGCTGCAAGAGTCTTTTTGAGTACAGTTACAACAGAGAGTTGGTTATATATATCAGTCTTAAAGACACAGCCTGTTTAATTCTAAGGGATAAAGAGAGGTTGAAAAATGGCCCGAACATCAGGAGGTTACAAATTCAGTCCCTAGTGATGCCACAGCCATCTGTGGCTGGGAATCCAAGCCGGCAAATTTGGTCGCGCTCACCCTAAGGATGGCCCAGTGCAGGAGTCTGTTAGCCGACATAACAGAATTGGTGGTTAGGAATCTCCTCCAAGTGTGTTGAGCTGTTCTGTGACGTTGCATTAGCTGCAGTTTGGAAAAGATATGGTGGCTGGCTGAACATGTCTCGGACGAACCATGCGCTAGTCTTCGCCCTCCTAGCTTGGTAACATCCCTGCTTAAAAAAAAAGGACCGTTAGAAACCATTAGGATTAAGACCTAATGGTTTGCTTTCCAGTGGGAATTGGCTTAATGGTTTCCAACAGAGACCACCAGTTTCCCATTAGGAAACCACTGATTGCATTTACAATCAGCCATCGGTCACCTGTTAAATCATTAAGATGCTTTATACTGTGATATCAATCAGGAAACAACAGAGGCACTTAATAGTTTCTATGGGATTTTTAGCAGGGATGGTGTGATGGGTGGAGACTAACGAGCGGGTGGTGTTGAGTAAAAATAAAAATGGAGGAAACAGAATTATGGCTGAATTTAACACATGAACCAACGCAAAGACTGGACATTGGTGAGATATGGGCCCTTTAATCCTAAATCAAAGCAGCAGATCAATGAGTTCAACGTCCACGCGCCTCCACCTACCAGCCGCCGTGTGTGAGGGAACTCCCCCCTCAGCAGCCCCTCAGAGGAGCTCGCGTGAGGAGCGTGGAGGAGCGCAGCTTTGAGAGCAGCGAGATCATGAGCAGCCTGGCAGATGGAGCTCAGCAGAAGCCGATCCGCCTCATCGCGGCTGCGTGTAACAACCTGGGCATAGGAAAGGACGGGCGGCTTCCGTGGAACATTCCGTAAGAGAACACAGGCCGATTTTATCAGTTCGTCTCTTTTTACCCCAAAATACCCCGCGCCGTGCCCGGGCTGACGTGGCTGTGCGGGTACATAGCTGTTTACGTGACCTCCACTGGTGGTCTGTGCCTCAGCATCCTCCT
>JAILXH010187504.1:0-16531 GCA_023558415.1 Piaractus mesopotamicus | reverse complement strand
ATATTTATAACCCCTACTTGAGGCGTTTTTTTTCACCCTCTGTAAAGCTCAGACTTTTTGTGAAAAGGCCCTAAGGCTTGTTGCCTCCTCTGGCACAACAGGACACTATATTATATATACAGAATACCCATGGTTTTAAATTAAGAAAAACCTTAGCAGTAATTGTGTTTTGGATTATCATTTACTTATTTATTTATTTATTTTTGCGCTCATCTCAGCCTTGACTAATTGTCAGTCTTCATGTAAATACTCAAGTTTCTGAATCAAAATGATCCATATTTGCATATTATGTGGTGCAGAATTAAGCTTGTTGATGTATGTGCAGTTGATGAATTTTGTGAGAAGTAGGAAAATAGGAACATTTGGTTCCCAGTTGCGAAGTTACTTCATGTCCGAATTGACTTATATTTACTTCAGTTTTTCTTCCATTTTCCATTGACGTTCATTTTGCTGCAAATAACTCCAAAATGTCAAACCACTGGAGTGTATACTCTGGACAAAAAAACTACATGCCATTGATGTCTGATGTGGCCCAGAATTAGTTCATCAGCACCTGTCCTTGGTTTGATTTTGTTGATCTAAATCTCGATATAACAAGATTGATGAAGAAGTACAGCAAAGAAGCAGCGGTGGTGCCATGAGCTGATAGACGGTAACAACATACGGCTGTCGTTTCCGTGGAACAGGAAAATATCTGGCCACTAAAGTGAAAATTGGGTTTGTGATGGGGAGCAACACGCTCGCAGGTGTCGCAGCCCAGTACAGCAGGCTTTGTTCAGCTCCATCCAACAGCGCTGAGGAGCCAAAATGAGTTTGACTCCTCCATCATTGTCTGCTCTCAGCTGGGTGTGACCCCGCTGCTGAGAGCTGCCAGGAGCATAGCTGAAACGTGATAACAATACAGCCTGTCCAGCGCAGTGGAGAGCACCACACAAACCTAATTTGCTGTCACGGGAACTGGAAGATTGTACGAGCTGAAGAAAACATATTACTCTATTGATTTGTGGGTTCAAATATACTGTAATTAGGTCATTATAGCTTAGCTATGTCACATCAGTTCCCATTAAATGGAAAAAAAAAAAATGGGAAATGGGGGCCAGATGTGATTGTGAAGGTGCCAAAGCTGAACTGTCTTTTATTACAATGTGCTCAGGGGTCGTCAGGCTCGATTGACAAGGGCAATGAGGGTGATGCCAAGATCTAAAACCCCTTAAGGATTTTAAACGGTCTAAAATGATATCTGTGCCTTGGTAAATCATTGAGATGTTATCATTGCTGAACACGTATCAGGTTCAGCTATCAACAATGACCGTTTTTTCAGTCAAGGCTTTTACTTTGTGGAGGCTATTTGAGCAGCATCATATTTTTGTATCATTCAATAATCAGCTTACCCTACTGACCGCTTTATACTCTAAGAAGTTAACAAAATGCCTCAAGCAGCCGTTCTTTGCTCTGAAGTCATTTTCCAGTCCATTCCATTCGAACAGTAACAGCACTGAGACTGGAGTGGATCGATAGTTTATATGTGCAGGTTGTGGTTAATTTCAAGTGCTTCTGTAGAAAGTTTCATCAAAGCATCAGCAGAAGCTTCAAGCAGATTGGAATGGTAGCAGTATTTTTTTTACTTAATTAAATTGGCTTCATTGAAGGTAAACTTGTGATAAATGCAGAAGGGAAACATACTTTTCCAGCCATAGACAGAGCCACAGTAACAGATCCTGTAGAATAACACAATGCTCACCTTTATGTTTATTCTGTCTGTTAAAAGGGGCTTGAAACTCAATAAGGTGAATTTATGACAGTATGATCATTAACCAAAATTTAAAAAAAAAAAATTAAAAAAAAAAACGAAAACTGGAAAAACTCCACTTTTCTGCTTGGTCAGGACCGGGTGGGCATTTCAGACCACATAGTAATTTAGAGTGTTGTAGCCACAGCAACATCAACAACCGCAGCACGCTTATTTTTTAAGCTTTTATTTTCTGGCAGAGGTCAGACTTTGAATTGGATTATGGAGGTGAAGTTACATTCAAGAGTGACCACAGTACTTGTGATGGCAAGTAGCAATTTGGCCAAAAATTCTGACACCATTAGCATTTGCTGCTCAGGGGAGAAATCATTAAAGCAGTATTAGTGTTTGTTAGTTTAGACCTGCGGTTTTCAACCTGTGGGATGCGGCCCCTCCAGTGGGCTGCAGTGGTATTGCTGGGGGCCTTTAAACTTTGCATGTTAAAAAACAAGAAAACGAGTAACTGCCACTCAGGTCTTTTTAAAAAACAGTTTGAAGCCAAACAAATTATGCCACCAATTGCAGACATATATGCATCTAAACCTACTGAATTTACTTTCATTTCTTCAGCCTGACATTCAGCATTTGGTAATTGCCAAACAACTTCAGCTAGCTCATTGGATAATTTAGAAAATGTTCTGTTAATTTTAGTGTTGACAGGCTACATTGATTATTGTATTATTTGTTTGCACTTTCTGTGATCTGCTGTGTAAAATCTTTTGTGGGCCGCAAGTTAGAAAAGCTCATACATCCAGTGACGGTGGAGAGGAGTGAAGGAACACCTCCATCAACAAAAAGCTCTTTAGAGATCAGTTTTACTTGTGCAAATTTTTGGAACTGATCTTTTGTAAAGCACTGTAGACGTTTTTTTTTTATTGTTATAAAGCCGTGCATTACAGTAATTTTACCCTAGCTAATGACCATTTTTAAAATGCTAGCTTGCTCAGTGGTTGTTGGTCAGGCACAGCTAAAGAGCCTCTAGATTGTTTAGGTAGGGCTGTGGTAATGAGTCGCTGCCAAAAACTTACCTAATTCTAATTAGGGATGATTTGCCTTCCAGTATAAACTCCACTAAATCCAACCACAAAACAGAAAAGGGCAAAAACCAGAAATACCAGTATTCTTTATTTGGCAGTCAATAGTGCATTCATGAAGGAGCCTGTAGCTAAAAACAGAGACAGATTAACAAAATAAATTGACATCCCATTTAACTGAACTAAGAATGTCCTACAGGAATAGTGTTCTGACAATCACAGACTGCAGCTTTTGCAGCAACACATTGGGATTATAAAAAAAAACTCTGAAACACTGACAGAACACTGCAATGACAGACAAGATGCTAATGTCTGATGAAGAGCTGTCCATTTTAGAAAATACAACTCTTACTTTGTTGCAGTTTGTTGCAGAACATGTCCTAACAGCAGAAAGAGGTAAACAAAAAGCTCTCAATCACCCATTGCTATTGTCATAACTTGCACAGAGGACAGGCCTGTTACCCAGAGATATGCCAAAATATATTGCAGAACATCAGCATTAAAGCTGTGAATTTACAACACAGCCACAATGGAGGCAGTCAGATTGACTGTCGTTCTGGTACGGGGATGAATTCTCTATACTGCAGCATCTGTAGAAGCTGCCTTGTAAATTAGTCCAGACATACAAAAAAACGCACATTTTTTTTACACAGTGAAACTCTAAATTCAGATGTACTGTTAATGAGTATCTGAACGCACATACACTGGAACAATATATGACTAGTGAAGATTTGGATATAACAATAAATGACTAATGAAGGCTTGAATGATACAAGAGATGACAAATAATATATATGACTGTTACATCCTCCACAAAATGGGAGAGAGTGTATGTTGATATAAAAACTGGTGAGCTGAGGAGCCATGCAGAACAGTACAGAGCACACACAACCAGAGAATACAAGATACAAGAGGTTAGATATTACTCTGTATTCTTTCACTGTTTAGTTCTAAAAAGGAAGCCACAATGATGGGGAATTCAACATAAATTGGAAAAAGAATAATAAATAAATACTAAAGGTCTGGCTGTCATGCCCAAGACTTGACTATGGATGGAAAATAATAATACAAATGTGTAATAATACCTGCCACTTTCTTCAAACCAAAATCTTAATTCTCTAACTTACTCAACAAACAAAAAATTGCATTAGTACCCATGCTGGTGCCTAGTAGATCTAGTCAAAGGTTACCTAAGTGATGGAATGTACACCGATTAGCCAAAACATTATGAGCACTGACTGATGAAGCTAATAACACTGATTATCCCATAACATTGTTGCAAGGCAAGGTCCGGGTTAAATTAAACAGAAAGCAAACAGTCGGTTCTTGTCAACACATTGGATGCAGAAGAAACGGGCAGACATGAAAACCTTAAGAGACTTTGACAAGGGCCAAATTGTCATGGCCAGACGACTGGATCAGCACGGGTGCGTATCTACCAACAGTGATCCAAGAAGGGACGAACCACAAACCAGCGACAGGGTGCTGCGCACCCGAGACTCATTGATTCATAAGGCCAACAAAGGCTACCCTGTCTGGTCTGGATCAACAGAAGAGCTACTGCGGTACAAGTTACAGACATTTTTGATGATGGTTATGTGAGCAGCGTATGCAGTGCATTGCACCCTGCTGCATGTGGGACTGCGTAGCAGCAGACGGGTCAGTGCGCCCATTCTAACTCCTGTCCACGGTCATTAGTGCCTACAATAGGCATGCGATTGTCATAACTGGACATTGGAACAATGGAAGAAGCTCACCTGGTCTGAGAGGTCCTGTTTTCTTTTACATCACATAGATAGCTGGGTAGATGTGCAGCTTCTGCCTGGGGAAGTGACGGCACCAAGATGGACTGTGAGAAGAAGACAAGCCAGTGGAGGGAGTGTGATGCTCTGGGCTGTAACCCTGGGCCTGGGCATTTATGTGGTCATCAATTTGACACATTCCACCTTCCTCTAATCGTTGCAGACCAGGTACACCCCTTCATTGCAATGATTCCCTGATGGCAGTGACCTTTTTCAGCAAGATTATGCACATTCCCACAAATTGTACTTGATTTGAGGAGTTTACAAAGAGTTCAAGGTGTTGTTCCGGTCTTCCATTTTCCCAGAGCTTAATCTGACCAAGCATCTGCACTGGAATAAAAAGGTGGCTCCACCTCACAACTCACAGGACTTAAAGAATCTGCTGCTAATGTTTTGGTGCCAGATACCACAAGGCGCCTTCAGAGGTCTTGTAGAGTCCATGCATTGGTGGGTCAAAGCTGACCAACAGCATATTAGGCAGGTGGTGGTCATAATGTGGCTCATCGGTGTAAATGCATGCATGGGCTACCCTATCAACGTCCGGGGCAGCTTACAGCTTTTGCAGAAGAAGTGGGTAGAAAACGACTGACAGAAAAACCAACATCAAATATGAACTTATACAAAACACAAACATGCCCCCCTCTTGCCTCTCCTCGCCACTGCGCACATCTGGTAGGGCACATCCAGTCATTTAAACTGGAACCAGTCAGCTCTCACCACTGTCACAGCTGCACCTGTATTTTATAAGAGAGTGAGAGAAATGAGGAGGAACAAGAGAGACTGAAAAAAGGTGAAAAAAAACAGAGAGAACGAGAAAAAAACATAACCAAACACAGCAGCGCTGACACATAACAATGATTGATGATTTGAATGTAGCAGTACATGACTAATGAAAGCCTGAATATAGTACATGACTGATAATATATGACAATATGACTAATAAAGATTTTAATAACAATACATGGCATGTAATATACAACCTCGTTTGGAAATATACAACCTATTTGAAACTAAAATAATTTATTGTTTTTTGAAAACCATATGCCCAATTTGAATTTGATGCCAGCAACACATTTCAAAAAAGTTGGGATGGGGCAACAAAAACTGGTTTGGACCTGAGCTCATTTAAGATGGACTGAGGCAAAGTGGAAAATTGTCTTGTGGCCTGAAGCAAAATTTGAAATTCTTTGTCGAAATCATGGACACCACATCCTCTTGGCTAAAGAGGAGAGGGACCATCCGGCTTGTTATCAGTTTACAGTTCAAAAGCTAGCATTTGTGATGGTATGGGGGGCTTTAGTGCACAAGGCTGTGCACTAAACTTGCACATCTGTGAAGGCACTATTAAGGCTGAATTATATATACAGTTTTGGAGCAGAATATGCTGCTATCCTGATGACGTCTTTTTCAGGGACGTCAAACCACATTCTGCACGTCTTACAACAGCATGGCTTCGTAGTAAAAGAGTCCAGGTGCTAAACTGGCTTGCCTGCAGTCCAGACCGGTCACCCAGTGAAAATATTTTGTGCATTATGAAACAAAATATACAACAGAGGAGACGCGAACTGTTGAGTAGCTGTATCAACGAGAACTGGAAAACATTTCACTTTCAAAACTACAGCAGTCTTACGCTTACAAAGTGTTGTTAAAAGAAGAGGTGATGAAACACAGTGGTAAACATGGCCCCCCTCCTGACTATTTTGAAACATGTTACTGGTATCAAATTCAAAATCTGCACATATTTTTCAATAAACAATAAAATTCACAGTCTCAATATTTGATATGTTGTCTTTGTAATACTTTCAATTAAATATAGGGTTTAAATGATGTGCACATCATTGCTTTCTGTTTTTATTTACATTTTGCACAGCGTCCCATCTTTTTTGGAAATGTGGTTATGTGGTATGATACAGTCAGGGCCATAATTATTGATACCTTGATAAAAACATGTGGTTAATTAGCTTAGTCTCTCACTTAACAAATGACCTAATCTAACCTTTTGATAAAGTTTTGTCCAAAAAAAAACAAAAAAAAAAAAAACAATCCTTAGCAGAAAACACCACGTGTAACAATTATTGGCACCCCTATCAATTCCTATGAATAAAATGTAACTGAACCGTGTTCCCATTTATATTTCACTTTTCTAAGTCCACCTGCAGGTTCAGGAACTCTTAAGCGGCCGTCCATTGCGTCTTGTTTTACTGGAGTATACATTGATCCGCAAATGGGCTATAAAAAAGACATGACAATGTCCATATCCACTGACAGAGGAATAATGAAGAAGTTTAAAACAACTGGGCTTTAGTGAACCTGCCTGGAATGGGACTATTGTTTAATTTACCTCTACGCACAGTGAGAAGGACGGTTAAAGAGACAAAAATTTCTCCAAGGATCACAGTTGGAGATGATGCAGCAGATGGTGCCATTTTGGGGTCACCAAGTCTCCAAAACCTCAATTAGACAACACTCTTTGGAAAGCATGCCAGAAGAAAGCTTTTTCTTTCTTTCGTTTTCTTTTACTGAAACCTAAACTGGAACTGGATCAGGTCTTCAATCAGATGAGACAGCAGTACAACTCTCCGACCAAAAAAAATCAAGATAGATTTGGTGTAAAAAAGTAAGATGGTTATACAGGAAATAACCTCATTGCCACTGTTATCTAAGGTGGAGGGTCTGTGATATTTTGTGGCTGTTTTCCTCCAAAGGCTCTGGAAGCAGGAGATTTTAAATGAAAATCTGGATGCCTCTGCCTCAAAGCTTAACACTGGGTCATGGCTTGTTCTTCCAGCAGGACAATGATCCAAAACATGCACCCAAATCTGTACACAGTGGTTCAAGGACCACAGAATCAAGTTTTTGACATGATCATTCTGATTCCCTGAGCTAAACCCAAAGGAAACACGTGGGGTCAGCTGAAGAGAAGACTCTAAACGAGAGGACCTAGGCCCCTGAAGGACCTAGAGAGATTATGTATTAAGGAGAAATATATATATATATATATATATATATAGAGAGAGAGAGAGAGAGAGAGAGAGATACTTCAAATACCTCAATTAAATAATTAAATTAAAGGTTTTGGATTTTTTTCTCCTCATAATTTTCAGTGTGATTAACCACAACAGATGATAAGTAATACAGTTCAAAAATCATGTATTTAATTTCTAATAAAAATGGCCATTACATACAAGTCACTTTTCAAGAGATGTTTTTGAGAAGTCTTGATACAAGATAATTCACTTGCATAAGGAAAAGAAAAGTCAAAGAAAAATAAGTGGGGAAAAAAACAAGAGTTCAAAAATGGGACTCCTAACAATCATGTAAGACCTGGTAGACCCCCAAAACTGTCCCCAGCAGATGAACAGCTCTTGAAGCTTTCGTCTTTGAGAGAGAGGAGAGAATCAAGCTAAACCTTAGCTTCACATCTGAAAAACTCCACAGGTTTTCTGTCTTTCCACTGTGAGAAGACAACTCAATGCTACGCTATGGGTCTGAAAGGATGTGTAGCTGTCAAGAAGCTGTTACTGAGAAAAGGAATTGGACAAAAAAGTACATTTGCAATTTAAACAAATAAGCTGATGGATATCTCAGAACATTGGACCGACCACTCCAGAGTCCAGACCTCAGCATTATTGAATGTGTTTGGGATTACTTGGGTGGTGAAAAGCAGAAAATGTAACCAACCTCTAAGACTGAACTTCGGAGGTGTGGAAAAACATCCCTGCTGATTTCTTTGAAAAACTAAAAGAGCATCTACAGAAAAGAATGGATGCTGTAATAAAGGTAAAGAGTGGACACACTAAATACTAAAAAAAAAAATTATGTTGAGTTGTTGATGCTTCTGTGTAATTTTCTGCTAAATATGTTTTCTGCTTTTTTACTGACACTGAAAAATAAGCAGAAGACATACACTTGTTAAATATCTGTCTATTTTGACTAAAAAAGAAATGATCTCAGACTTTTGCACAGTATGGTACATGACATTATATGACTATTAAAGACTTCAATCTAACAATATGATTAATACTGACAATATATGACAGCTTATATATGGTGGCTTTTAGAAGCATAAGCTGGAGCAATCTACTTCAGCTTTCTGCTTAGACTAATAGGCCACACTATATCGTTTAAAAGCGCATAAGTCATCAGCAGTTGTGCTTCATCAGCGTTTATGCATATGGCGAAATGATTAATTATTAATGTGAATTAGTTCTTCTATCCGAAACACCAACATGTCCAGGGCATTACTTACTTTGAAATGCAAGTAAGAGCATGTATTTACAATAAAAAACATCTTATGGCACAAACAACTGACTGGTGTCCCGAGGCGAGGATGATTCATGTTGACTCATCGAGAGCAAGAGAAATGAGCAGAAGCAGCAGTAAGCGGCCCACTGCCCACTGGCTGCTAATGAGCTCTAATTCACTCACTTATAGATCTCTGAGAGAAACACTGACTGGGAAGCAGGGTACATGGTAGCCTATAGCCAAGAAATGAAAGGACCGAGGCCCAACACAACAGGACATCTTCACAGCTAGCCTCAGAATACAGCAAAATAATGCATCATTATCTATTCAGTAAACCCAAATTGATAACTCCCTTGCAGTCGAATAAAAAAACTGGATGGCCTTAGCAGGTGCAGAGGGAGTTCAAGTTATCGTGTCTTATAAGCTGCTGTTATCAGATCGGTGATGCTTGGAATGTGCCAGAAAGCACAAAACACGGACTCGGAGCTGTAATAGGATTAGCGTCATGATTATAGTAAATATGCTCACAGTACCAGAGGCCCTTGGAAGAGCACTACCCACGCAGTGTTCTGCCATAGTGAAGTCTGGCCACGCTTGTTGACGCTCTATCTGCCCGTAACGTCAGATACTAAAAATACAGTTCCTACGGATCACCGACGTCACGTCGTCTATCCAAGATCCAGTGTTGAGTCTTTAGCTTAGCTCTGAAAGCTAAAACTAATTCCCAAGCATAGACTAAAGTGTAAAATCGGCTGAGATCCTAGAAGCTCTCTAATCCATTTTTACACAAAGCAATGCATTTCTGTGTCTGATTAAACCAACGGAGGAGAAAAGATGCTGACGAGATGCGAGGTCAGGAGCTGCAATTATGGCAGCAGGGCAAGAAGCGTGTGTGCATTTATCACCGCGATAAAGCATGCTAATCCTCTCGCAGAAGCCCACACAGTCAACACTATCAGCCATATCTTCACACAACCTTCATTTTTATCTTGTGTAAGCAAAGTTCTATCAGAGGTAGGAGACAGGCCTTCCATGCAACTGCCAAAAGGCCTGCCATGTTGACTGGTTCTGAAAATGAGAATTAGGATTATTCTACTCCTCAAGGATTCTTTCCTATCAAGGTTACATTTACCAGTTTTATTCAAAGTTAGCTGAAGTAGCCTTTATGACAAATGATGTCTATTGGAATAAGCATTTAGAAACATTTATGTAGGGTTACATCAGCTGTCATGACAAGCTTACGTAAGTGTCTTGTAGCCTTATGAACAGTACAGTGTTACCAAATGTTCTTTAATGGAAGTTCATGCAAAGATTTTATTCCAAGCTATTTTAGAGGATCTCTATTGGTCCATTCATCATGAAATTTGTATACAGTGTTAAGGGCAGCCGAGCTCAAATTATGTAGAAAATTAAGAATATCACAAATCATTTGTTAAATCTTTGACCAATTACATTACAGACTGCTGGTTATGGCCATAACTTGCCCTGTCATTTGAAATTCTGCCGTCTGAAATTTTTATGTTGGCTAAAATTAGCAAAATTAAGGAGAACACAATTCTGGCACAGACCAAGGCTCTCTTCTTTAATTAAAAATGACACTAGAGAGCTGGACAGCTATCACTACTTAGCTAGTGAAAAAAAAGGTCATGTGGAAGTATGTGAAGCTGTCAGTTAAACACCCCATGCTAAAAACTACAGGCTAGCTAGTGAACATTAGTGAGGCACCGTTTTGAAAGTGCAAGCTGTGTAACTAAGTTCTTGAAGTCATGAAGCACGGGTAATATAATTTATTTTCGAGTCCCCATATAACTGTAAACCTAAACGACAACAAATTAGTTAAAAAAAATGTGTCTGGTTGTATCCATGTTAGCCTGAAAGCACACAGCTTGTACAGGGAGATTCACTCGAAAGAGCCCCCAAATATTCTGTAATAACTCTCTGTAGGACGAATCAATCTGAACGAAACAACGTGCAGTGTGCTCCTCAGTATATGGTACTTCGAACAAGCCGGGATGCCCTTGCGTTGGAGCGATGAGGTAGGCGCTTTAGACGTTTAACCTCCGTTTGCAACTTCCAGGTGCATACCCCTGTACCCCTTCACTCAGTCACTCAACTTCCCATCAGGATGGCAGTGTACAGTATTGAGCAGCACGTTAAGGTATGTAGTGTATTGTTTTGGTTCAGATTGCTTCATCCTAACAAGAGTTACAACAGAATATTTGGGGCCTCTTTCGAGTGAATCTCCCTGTAGAATCTCCATAGAAGAGTATTGCCAAGGTCACCGTTCCCAATGCTGTGTTGACTACAGGGGTATAAAGACCTCCAGCATTGGGCTTTGGGGCAGTGGAATTGCCTTCTTAGGAGTTATGGAGCTCCATCCATACCTTTGGAATGAGGTGGAGCAAAATGTATGACCCAGAATTAATCATCCAACATCAATTGAATCACTTTTTTGTATGGTAATTTCCAAGAAGTTAAAAAGTGTAGAAGTAGACAATCAAAATGTCCAGTAAAGTGTCTATGATCAGGTATGACTGAAAAACACCATGCTGCAGTTAATCTCCATGAGGATGTTAAACTTTGCAGGATGCAGTCTGCTGCAGGTGAGCAGGTGGTGTTTGCCAGCGGTTATGTGAAATGAATTACGGTGTACAGATCAATATGTGATCCATCGAGGAGTTAAGTGCTGTGCTGTGGCAGGTGGCTCTGTCCCAGAATGCACTCATCAGAGCTAGAAAAAACTGACCAGGCATAAATAAGACAGAACTAAATCAGCCAAAGGTTCATCCTCCCTTTATTATTATAGAGGAAAACCAGATAAAGCCTCAACTAGACAGCTAAAAATGACGTTATTTTATTGTCATCACAGTTTTTTGATATATTGGGTAAATTGATGAATGTAGTCCACCAGGGAAGGTCCCCCTCTTAATTTCCCCGCTGACCAAGTGCTGGGGACAAATTTAATCTTAACACATTTACTCGTAGTCTTAGTTTTACTGACTAGCTAGCATTAGGGTTCTGTATTAAAGATCATTCTCATTGATGCACATTAGAATTAGTCAGGTTTTGCAGCTACACTCAAAGCTGCACTATGTAGTGTTTTTGTTTTTTTATTTATTTATTTTTTTTGTTTTTGGTTAAAACTTTTGGTTAATATGGTGTGTGGGTGCTGCTTTGTGTCGCACTAAAACCTGAAAAAATAATTTAGCTATCAGAGGAGTCGGGTTGGATTTATTTTGAATGTAAGGGTTTAAGAACAACTTAATATTATTAGAGTTTACTTTATGTAGGGTTTCTTAAAAGAAATCTTCACACATATATCTCATTTACAAATTTGGTTCTTTAAAGAAGCATCGATTAAAAGGTTCTTAAGAGAACTAAGTGACTAAGGCATCACACCAGAGAACCCTTGTTGGCATCTTTATATTTTACATCAAGGCATAGTTAAATCAGTTCCTACTTTATACTGTTATAGGTGCTCATTTACATGTTTGAATGAGTTGCGCTTAACAATTAAATATTATTGATTTGTTTGTTATCATGTAAACATAAGATTTAATTGACCTTAAACTGACATTAAATCCATCAGAGATGGATGCTATAATATTCCCCTGTAGAATTTCTTGATACAATCCAAAATTTGTAGCTCCATTAAATTACGGCAAGCTATTAGGTCCAATAGCAGCGAAACGTCCCCAAACTGTGATGCTGCCACCATCATGTTTCAAAGTTGGGAAAAGGTTCTTATGTGCTCAGTTTTGTCAAACATAATATCTTTCATTTGAGCAAAGATCCATTTTTGCCTCATCAGTCCAGATAACATTATTTCAGTAGTCTTCTGGCTCATCCAGGTGGTCTTTAGGAAACTTTAAACGGGCAGAAATGTTCTTCTTGAGAGCAGGCTCTTTCTCTATGGTAATGTTCCATACAGACAGTCCTTGTTCAGTGTTTGCCAGACGGTGGGTTCATGAACACTGGCGTTAGCCAGCGAAAGATCCTTAGATGTTTTTCTAGGGTTCTCTGTGATCTTCCAGAACACAAAATATGATTTGTTAGATGACTACACCTAGGAAAAGTACCAATGGTGTTGAATTTCCTGTGGTGTTGGAGGTGCTTAGAAATTATATTAGACTAAGACATGGCATGCACTAACAAATGAGTGTCGTAAAGACGAAACAGTGATGGTAAAGATTGATGTTTTTTAATAGGGTAGGGTCAGCCACACTCACAACTGATTGTCATCCATTCAATTTAATCTCCTGACCCTAATCATCCCTTAACTCAGACTGGTTATTCTAGAGGTTTGCATGCCTTTGCCAACAAAGACTTTTAATGTTAGATCACTTTTCATTGAGCTGTAAGGGTTAACCTTAAATTAACCTCAAATTTTTCAGCAGCAGAAAGGAAATAAAAAAACAAACCCCTTCCTCCACACTATCAGGATAGCATGTGTTTGAATGAATATTTCCTCAGTAACAACTTTAGCCTAACAATTCAGACTAATTTACTGCCACCACTGTTCTCACTGCAGGATAGTTCTGAGAAGTCCTGCTGTTTTCCCTTCGCTTAACGGAGCAAGTAGAGCTTATATTGTATACAAATTATCCCAGTTTCTGTTCTTTTGCTATCAAAGTCCTAATTGTGCTTCTTTGTTCACTGGAATGGACGAATCTCCTCTGGTTTAGCTGTGGAGCCTCTGCTTGCAGGCTGTGTGTTTGCAGTTTGGCTAATGAAAATTTCATCAAAGAAGGTTTGGGGCAGCTTTGAACAACGGCCAAGTCAGGGTGCCGGGGCGGTCAGATCAGAATCGCACAGCTTGCTACTTTTAGTGCCTTCCTCCAATGTCCATCCCCTCTGACCCGTCCAGTTAAGTTATAGCTGCGTGGGCTCCGTGATCTCATTGTGAGCAGTGTGTGAAATATGACTGGTTTCTCTCTGCTCTAATATCCTCTCTGAGCTCCAGAGGCCTCTGTGTGACTCAGCAGAGCTGTAAGGCCACTCAGAAATCTCGCTTC
Organism: Piaractus mesopotamicus; assembly: GCA_023558415.1. Lineage (NCBI taxonomy): Eukaryota > Metazoa > Chordata > Actinopteri > Characiformes > Serrasalmidae > Piaractus > Piaractus mesopotamicus. Next base: position 2,646 of record JAILXH010187504.1, on the reverse strand, counting down.
TAAGACCAGAACCCCACATTCTCCAACAACCACGCACAAACCCTGATACGGTTACAGCTGGTGTTGCATACCTGATTGCAAGTCTGAGAAAGCCTTAGCAGGTCATCCACAGTTTAATATTGGTTGACATGGCTTTCAGTTCTTTTTCTGAACATTTTAAACCTTTCAAATTTAAATATATGCTCATTAATGAGACAGTTTGCCTTTAATCCTTAGCCACTGCAGCTGTTGGCAGTGTTAATAAAAATATAGTGTGATTTCCTAAAATTATTTCTCATTCATGGCTCACTAAAAGAAGCAAAGTATCTGCCTTGAGACAGTCTGAATGTTATAACTCAGTTTTCAATGTTATATCTTTCTCAGTCATTTTACAATGTTCTATGGCTACATTCATCATTCAGGACATATCTAATTGCACTGTATGGCCAAAAGTATGTAGACAACCCTCCTAAGCCACCCCCATTGCTAACAGGTGTCTAAAATCAAGCACATAGCCATGCAATCATAGACAAACACTGCCAGTACAATGTATCATACTGAAGACTTTTGCCATAAGTCAGTTTGTAAACTTTCTTCCCTGGTAGATCTGCCCCAGCCAACTGTAAGTGCTATTTAGCAACAGCTTAGCCATAACACCATAGATCATGCAAACTGGGAGTGTGGTTTGCGAGTGCTGACACACCTAAAAAATCTCCTATCCTCTGTTGCATATCTCACTACAGGGTTCAAAATTGCCATCATGAAAGCTTTATGAAAAGGGTTTCTATAGCCAAGCAGCTGCACACAGGCCCACGATCACTCTGCGCAATGCCAAACATTGGCTGAAGTGGACCCCATATTAATGACCATGGTCTTGGAATAGGAAGTCCAAGAAGCTCATCTAGATGTGATGGTCACATACTTTTGGCCATATAGTGTATTTGGAACCTGTGAAGTTGTAAAGGACATATACGAGTCATTTTTATACCTTTTTCTGCAAATAAGTAGGTTTATGTTATCAAAAACAGTGATTCCAAACTTAACAATAGTGTATGAGTGAAAAATTACAGATAACAAGTGTCCTTGTGGATTTACAGTGACAGTGATGTATCAGCGTCATCTGTCTGTGTGCAGATGAAGAATGCCATTGTGAACTACCAACATATATAATAATTCTTTGAACATTTTCCATTACCTTTGCGTATTTCCAGTGCCACCATGCAGTTGATATTGAAATCATTCAGAGACCTCTCCTGCAAAACATCCTGGCTCAAAATGCCTTTTGCTCTGCGTTTGTATTCTCTTGTCATACATCTTTTAAGCCGAGTAGAATAGGCAGAGCCACAAGAGGATTACACGGTCTGTTCTCACCATCAAAGATGGATAAAATCTGTAAATGTCTAATTTCTCTGCTGCACCTTTGCTCAGCACAGCTGCTGTTTTTTCCTCTGCCAATGTGATTTATGCCTTGCAATCTCATCAGTGTTATATTTCAGTTTGGGGAGAAAAAAAAAAATCATAGATGAGGAAGGAAATAGGAGAACTGTCAATAAACTCCTTCATGCGGAATGCGTGGCTTTGCTGTAGCGTAGCGTCTGCATGATAAATGGAAAACAACACAGTGCTGTTAGTACTCAGACGCTGGGGACCGGCATGGCCCGCCTTTTAATAGTAAGCCGCCGAAAAGCTGCTGTGTGCCTTAGTGTTGAGAGGATTGCGTCTGGTCGTTAGTATGTATACCTGAGTAGGTCTGACAAAGTCTTTTCCAAACATACGACTGCACTGGCCTTAATTCCCAGATGATTGTAATGTCTGGACTGATTGCAGCACCAATCTAGCTTCAACATGCACCCCAAGAGAAGTTTGGAGGACATTCCAAATAGATTGAGCTGTGTCTCTAAGGCCTGACTGATTCTTGTCATAGTGTGTAGGACAGAAAAACATTTGGATGCTGTTGGTAAGCATTAATGAGAGCGTGCTCTTGTATGCACTGTGAACATCTGTATTGAATGTTTGTGGCTGAAGGCTAAAATAGATGGGTTTAATTACTCCATCTCATAGACGAGTCCTTATTGTGGGACTAAGAGCCTCAGGGTGACACTTGATGTTGCGCTCTAGATACTTTGAGGTGCTTACCTTTTAAATTACATTCAACTGAACATTAAAGATGTAGGTTCTATGACTTGTAACAACAGCCAAACCTTTTTGGCGCAATATATAACAATTTTTAAAAGATTCTTTTAGGAACCATATCCAACAGGTTTTCCGTGATATACTCTTAAAAAGTGGGCTTGTTAGTATTTCCTTTAAAATGGTTCTTCAGGGGTTCTTTAGTATAGGCAATTGTTATATTTTGTCAAAATGTCATATCTCCGTTTTTGTCCATTTTTATTTATTTATTTATTTTTATTAGAAAATTTAGTAATCTTTGTAAATAAAATTTAAACAATAGAAACTGTCCAAAATCACTTTAAGCAAAACCTTGTTATATCCACTTCTGTTGAAACTTTGGAACATTTGTGTCCTTCTTCTAGTCACTTTTTTGGATGTGCAAGGTTTTACCTAGACAGCGATGATATAGAACCGTGACAACTCAAAGAATCATTTGAATCCATAGATGGTTCTTTGCTTGATTAAGTAGTTTTTCCCTCTATGATAAAAAAAAAA